>JANIJH010000223.1:61908292-61924444 GCA_024520975.1 Erythroxylum areolatum | reverse complement strand
TGAGTAAAATGTCTCATTCCTCTAAAATTAGAGGCCAAATGAATGAACAAGTCAAAATATGCAATCAATTCCTAGCTCATCCCAATTTACCAATAAAACCTTCCCATCGGTGATGGGATGTTACATAGCATGCACATTCTTGGAACTAAATGGGTGTTTCGCACCAAATGTAATGCTGATGGCATTGTCTTTAAACTCAAAGCCAGATTTGTTGCCAAAGGGTTTAATCAAACCCCAAGCATTGATTTTATGGAAACCTTCAACACAGTTTTGAAAGCTTAAGAGAAATTATATCACTTGTTGTTTGTCATAAGTTAACATAAATAATGCATTTTTACATGGGGATCTACATGAGACTATCTATATAAATCAGTCAAGAGGATTTGAAAGTAAATCACAGCCGCATTATGTTTGCAAGTTGGCTAAAGCTCTCTATGGGTTGAAACAAACTCCTAGGGCTTGGTTTCATAAACTGAAACATGCACTATCTTAGTGGGTGGTTCCATAATTCAAGGTCAGATACTTCTCTATCTCAAACAACAATGAAATTATTACAATACTGCTAGTCTATGTGGATGATATACTAATCATAGGAAATTTAAGTCAAGGAATTAATGTAGCTATCAGTCAATTACATCTCAGTTTGCATTTAAAATGCTTGGAAGCATAAACCATTTTCTTGGATTTGAGGCATACAAAAACAAAAGTAGATTATATCTTTCATAGAAACACCATGTTGAAGAGTACTTACCATAACCAATATGTCTTCACGTAAGCCGTGCTCCACACCAATCACTCCAGCAAGAAAACTATCTCTACTGGATGGTACACCCTTTGAACATCCAAAACTTTACCGAAGCACTATAGGAGCACTTCAATATCGGTATAACACAAGACCAGATATTAGCTTTGTAGTAAACAAATTAAGTCAATTTCTACAAAATCCTCTAAATAAACATTGGATTGCATATAAGAGGGTTCTACGTTACCTAAAAGGAAGCTCAAATCTGGGACTACTTTTTCAATCATCACCTACCCCTCTCAATATGCCTACAGCGACTCCGACTGGGACAGCTCCCCGTATGATCGAAAATCAACAACTGGTTGTTGCATTTTCCTGAGAGGGAACCTTATCTTTTGGATCTCCACAAAGCAAACAATAGTAGTTCGGTCCAGCACTGCTGAACTAATCTACCTCACATCCCTACTATCTGAGTTAGGGTTTTCTCTCCCTCACAAACCCATTATATGGAGCGATAACAATGGAGCTCAATTGTTAGCTCAAAACCCACTATTTCACTCACGAACAAAACACATCGAACTAGAAGTACACTTCGTAAAAGACAAAGTTGAAAAAGGGAAACTCGAGGTCAGATATGTTAACACTACAGACCAACTCGCCGACATCCTCACAAAACCCTAACCTCAACAAGGTTTCTCTCTAACCACTAAACTGAACCCAGTTCGAAGTCCTCGGTTCAGTTTGAGTAGGGGTGTTAAAGAAAAAGAACAAGATAGACCAAGAAGAACAAGACAAAAAGAGACACAATCTGAACTTCCAACAATAAATATTTTCAATAACAAACGCTAGTTGGAATAAGCAAGGATGTACATTCGGTTAGAACATAAGGTATCTCAACCCTTCAATTTACTCTGTACCAAATAACACGTTTATGGTCAATATCGAACCACCAACTGTATAAATGTATAGATGAATGAATAACAAATAATATACATATTCTACACACATATACTCTCTTTACAAATCATGTACTCATGCACTAGTTAAAAATGTGACTGCTATGTTGCCTTCCAGACACTAACGACTATAACTATTCTCTGAAATTAGCTTTTTACCATTAGCATCTTGACAGCTTCAGAGAATCTTGAAGAACGAGATCTTCAAGCATTCAAGGTATAACTTCCAGTCAACTTCTCATTCTTCAAAATTTTCTGACTTGTAGAGATCTTTCAGTATTTGGAATTAGAGAAATCTTTTTCGGTGTAAGGTCAATATGTTAACAACCAGCTCCAATGTCCAAAAATAATACTTGGGTGAAAGTGTAAATTCTTCTTGTTACGGGAGATTGAAGTCATTATTTGGTAATGGCTGTAGACAAAGCTCACCAATTTCAAATGTAAAAAATCGAAGGGGGTTAATTATTTCGCAAACTTTTCGCAAATTTCTTTGGCACCAATAAAATATAAAAACAAGCAAAACTGAAATAATAAAAACACCAAAAATTTGGTAATACAGTTTGGCGTACCTTGCCTACGTCTGCGGGGCCCTCACTCAGCTTAATCACTTTCACCAAAATATAATAGTTTTGCCCAAGGTTTTATTGAGTCGACACCACTCAACCCTTGATACTATCTCTCAACCTCACTTCCCGTGAAAGAT
Organism: Erythroxylum areolatum; assembly: GCA_024520975.1. Lineage (NCBI taxonomy): Eukaryota > Viridiplantae > Streptophyta > Magnoliopsida > Malpighiales > Erythroxylaceae > Erythroxylum > Erythroxylum areolatum. Next base: position 61,922,043 of record JANIJH010000223.1, on the reverse strand, counting down.
TTTCACACCCAATAGTATGACCGCCTCGTACTAACCTCGTCAGAGGATTTGTCTAACTACTTTCACTCAAAACAATAATAAATAAAATAACTTAAGTATTTGTTCAACTGAAAATTAAATAACAAAAACACTTGAAACAAAGAAGACTTCCCTATGAATTTGTCTTCTCAATAACAAGGTTTTATTGAGTCGACACCACTCAACCCTTGATACTATCTCTCAACCTCACTTCCCGTGAAAGATTTTCACACCCAATAGTATGACCGCCTCGTACTAACCTCGTCAGAGGATTTGTCTAACTACTTTCACTCAAAACAATAATAAATAAAATAACTTAAGTATTTGTTCAACTGAAAATTAAATAACAAAAACACTTGAAACAAAGAAGACTTCCCTATGAATTTGTCTTCTCAAAATAATTCAACCGAACACTTTTTGCCATAGCTAATTCTTCCTTCATGAAACGAATTACCACAGGACAAAACGCAGCCCATAACCTTCTCTATATCATATCATGTGAGTCCCATCTAAAATAAATCCACATACCCCAAATTCTACCGTATATGAAAAGAAACTCAGCAAGTAATATTCAGCACAACAGAACATCATATGCAGTCCACAAAGGATGTTTCGACAATATACCTCCACTGGCAAGACGAAACATAGCCCACAACCTTCTCTATATCATATCATGTGAGTCCCAGCTGAAATAAATCCACATACCCCAAATTTTACTGTATATGAAAAGAAACTCAGCGAGTAAAATTAAGCTCACAACAGAACATCATATGTAGTCCACCAAGGATGTTTCAACGATATACCTCCACTGCTTCCAAGTGATTCACGCAGGCTGCTTTTCAATATACTTAAGGTGGAACACGTTTTTAACTCACACAAGAACAAGGTGCGCAATCTCCCAAAGATGTTTTCCAAAAACACAAAATAATAAGTTCCTACGACAAAATACCAAGTGCACACTATACCTAAGGTGAGACACAATCATCAACTCATCAAAGAACAAAGACGCGCAACCAGCTAGTTTTGTATATTTCTCACCTGTGATCCACGCAACATCAACTTCACACCTACCAGATTATTTTACCGTAAAACCCACCTCCAGGTTTTTCCAATGACGTGTAGTAGTAGACTCCTTTGCTAAATCAAATAAGTGGGCAATTGTTGTAAAACATGAACTTACCAGAAAGTATCCATCTTGTCCACTCACATATGCAAGTCCAATATCCTAAACACAATATCTCATTAACTATTTGGACTTTTAATAAAACACAAACTCCACCTTTTATATGTCCAATTTAAAATACCAAAATAAAATAAGATATCTATAAAATATATCCTAACAAAATGGCATAGATGGTGACAGGTGAGTATATATAAGTTGAATCATTACATCAGGAAAGCCAGGTCAAAAGAAACAAGAAACCAAAACTTTGAATGGAAAGTCCATGCACACATGAGTTATTCGCTAAAATTTGTGGAAAAGAAATGCTAGGTGAACTTAAATCGATACAACTCTAGCAAGTTTCTCATTCCGAACTTAATTAATCTGAAAGTATACTTACTATTTTGATCCTAGGAACTCTGAGACTACGCCAAAAAATCAAACGTTCCACATTCTAATCCTAATAAGCACTCAAGAGGCCGCGTAATCTTTTTTTTCTTGTTCTTTTTGTGATAGACAGTTTGCCACCAGTCATGGTTTACCCTTTTGATAATGTATAACCTCTCCTTTAGACTCTTCCATCGGGATTGCTTTGGCCTGCTTTTCCATGTTACTTGATCCTTTGACAAACATATCATATGGATTTGCAAATGAAGTTGATTAGATACGTTAACGTTTTCCTGGAAACTATGCAGCTTTCCCTCCGATTTCTTCTTGCCGTACTCTTCGGACACCGACTATAACAAGTGCAAGTCGGAGGAGGCTGCATCCTGTGAAGATGATTTCCTAGTAAAGCTACAGCTTGCATCTCAATGTCATTCGTCTTGCAGGCAATTTAACAAATCTTAGCATTACTGGATATAAATTATTGTTGTAAACGATAACTAATTAAAATAACCAAGTAGCTAGATTAGAGATGCAGCAATTTAAAATATATAATTATCAACTTGTTTTTTTATTTAATAAAAATGCCAATTTTTTTATATAATTTATATGAATTTTCAAAAACTTCTCGACATGTAAATTATATTTACTTCAATTAAAATTTTTAAGGAGTGTCTGGTACAAAATAAAATTTTGTAACATATCAATTAATAATTAATATCAAATACTAAAGAACGCAACAATTAAAGAGGATTTGAAAAATTAAATCATAACTAGAATAAAATATTTGCCAGACACAAGTGAGTTGACATATTACAGCGTGTACTCATGCAAGAGCTAAGCGGCCAGTTAGAATATTGAACTACACGAGATAGCAGTGAAGTACATTCATGGCGACACTTACTTTGACCAAAATATAAGATGAATATATTAAAGTCAAGGCAGTAACATATTGATTTACTACGATTATGTAATACTGCTACTCCAATCAAGGTTTGAGTATAGTGAGGAGGAGATACGAATATAGATAACTCCACTAGTGCTTAAAAAAGTATATTTTTAGTTGGAATCTGAACTAGGCAGTTCAACAGATTGTAATTTGTCAGCTGAAAAAGTAGCAGTTCATTATATAAACTCAAGAAGGAAAGTGCTTGTAAGCTTCTCTACGGCAGAAAAATCTTATTACAGAACCAGCTTCCCAAGTGAAGACAAAGTATGGTACCCAGTGCCCACCTTCATCAGCATCTTACCTCCATCTATAATAGCTGTACCAAAGCTGTACTCACTAGTCATTCCTAATATTCTCAATGACAACTACCTCATTTGGTGCAGGCCAATATACGTACAAGTTCCTCATGAGTGTAAGCAAGCAAGTATAAATATGGTCTAAACTCTTTCAAGTGACCATCACCTTAAAAGCTTTGGACAGTCTTATAGCGAGAGATCAGTTGCTCTTTTTATTGCAACCATCTTCATAAGACGGCGAAAATGAGGCCTGCGCTTCCCATTTTGCTCCTTCTTTTGATGGTTCTTAGCTCCTCTTTCCTTGAACCAGCTATTGCTAGTGTCGAGAATGGACCAACCGTCCCGCTTCCAGGTATGCTATTCCCCAGCGTACGTGTAGAATATTTGACTCATACGGGCATAAGAATGCATGCATGCCTATACATACGATGAAGGGTTTTGAATTGCGATTGTTTGTGAACTTTGGTTTAACTTCTTTGAACTTGTGGACAGGGTTTAAACTTGCAGTGTGACTTGATATTGTGATTTTCAGTGATATATGATGATTAAGATTGGCTAATAAGGTGTTTTCTCTTTTGATGTTTAGAAGGTTCGTGCGAGTCAAAGTGTGGCGTTCGTTGCTCCAAGACAGGATACCAGAGACGATGCTTCAAGTATTGTATGATATGCTGCAACGAGTGCAAGTGTGTTCCTTCTGGTACTTACGGCAACAAGTCAGAGTGTCCCTGCTATAGAGACATGAAGAACTCCAAAGGCACCTCTAAATGCCCTTGAACTTATTCCATCAACTCTTAAAACCTACTTCAATCAATCGTTGTATTATGGTCTTCACACCAATAAGGAGTACTGTTTGTTTATTGATTTATTGTTTAGTTATTCTCCTGTATTAGCATTTGGAAGTTTGTATTTGATGAATTTTAAGATTTCCTAAAACTTTATATAAAGAATAAGATCTTTTTATGATAAAAGACTTTTTGTTAGTCATTTCAGCGGAACTTATCACTTAGTTCTTAGTCAATAGTTTGATAAATACTTTATTTGATCTATGCAATTTATGTATACTTAAAGATTTATTTAATAGGTTCATTAAAAATAGTAATTATACATTTTTCATAAGAAAAATTAGAATATCATGATATTTTAAATAGTCTTTACTTATTACTTAACTGCATGAATTAAATAAAGTGATTATAAGATATCCGACTGGGGCTTACCAAATGATTAATCATTATCTTTTCACTACTTTTCATCAATTGGATTTACAGGTTTATTCCCTGTACATAATAATCATGGAAACAATTATCTACAAGTTGGAAGCAATGGTTTCCTTGGTACAAGTCGTTAATCTAGATTTTATGTTTTCAAGAACCATCCTCTTTTTCACTGTGAGGAGCCTTTGGCCAATGCGTCCTTACTGATACTGTACGAAAAGTAAGTGATGAATGGACGTCATGATCTTAAGTAGGGTGTTCGCTTCGCTGCCATGGCTGCTTCACCACTTCTATGGATATTGTTGCGTCAGTCTGCTAAGACTTGGTCTTACTCTTGGAGAAGTTGAGGAATATATCCTTATTTTTGGTTCTTCTTCTGCAATTTTCGATGCACTATATATATATATATTACTAAGAAGGAAACTGTTTCACCATTCTATTTTCATATTATTTATCAGTATCCAATTTATGCATGAATGAGAATGGCATAATAATGTCAAGGTCAGATTCTGTTTTCCACTTTGTCTAATATAAAATTTCCAAACTCCCGTGACCTTCAGCATTTTGACTTCCTTTCATAGGCCTGACTCAAGATTTTTCAAGCCTACACAACCAACATCAACCTTGATCAAAAAACCAACGTGATTGGTTAAATAGGATTGACCCAAAGAGCTTGCAGAAGCAACAAGGTAGAAAGCATTCACAGAATGAGGAGCATATACAATTACAATTACAATTTCAATTTGAATACATGACAAGTGATTTTCCACGTAGCTTACACGACACTACAATAGCTTTTGATGCTTCTACAGCTTGTAATCTTCAATATTATTGACACTGAATTATTGTCTAAAATTGTTAAAGTAGTTGATAGTTGTACTGAACCTGAGCTGAGGAAGATGATTACAGAGTTACAGGAGGGAAAGATGGCATCTAATGTGTTTGAATGGAGGGACGGGGGTGGTGGGGTTTGGTTCATGACAGTGCACAGGAACAGGGAGGACATTCTGGTGTGACAGCAACAATCAAGAAGCTTGAAGGTCATTCAAAGGGATATCAGGAAATATATCAGACAATGCTTCATTTGGCAGAGAAGCAAGGATGAGACACCAAGGCACAGGCGAGCCATGCTTCAACCCAGGATCAATGGAGCTTACGTTTCCTTCTTTGTGTACTTCAAAGAATGCGTCCACGATCCTGGGGCCCCGATAGATTGATTTGGTTGGTTTAGAGACTGTTAATTTTAATTTGTCTTACCAAAAATAAACAATCAAAATAATTCCAGCCAAAATTTCCCCACAGTTAGTGAACATATAGAGCATAGTCCTTCTTTTTCTACTGAAAAGGAAATATTTCAGTAAGTCCAGATTTAATAATTTTCAGTTTTTGGCTTATAGAAAGTAATTCCCTACGGATTTAACTTTGGAAAGACGTAGAGAGGGGTGCACTACCATAATGTGCATAGAAATGAGATCCAAAATGGATATTTTTCTGCTCAAGCACTCAGCAATGGCCAAACTCAAAACAGTATATTTTCATATGTAAAATGTTTTCACAAGAATCAATGATGTCCTCCATAAATCAATTCTTCTCTACAAACAATGTTCATAATTCGAGCAGTAAAACCAAATGTATACACACCATATGAATTGCATTAATCAAAACCTTGGGGTGCTACTCTTGCTGAATCAGCCCCTCCCAGCATTACCATGTCGTTGATTTCTGAAGTAACTAAGAAGCCCCTGCGCCTGCAGGCACGAGGAAACGTATTTCAGCCAAAAATAACAGAATAGAATGAAGAGCATTGTCAATTATATACCTTTTCTTTGGCCCTTGGGGTGCCAGACTGTGACAAAGCCACCAATGGCGGGACAGCACCTTCTTGCAGCACCATATTGCAGAACCTATTACTGGTGGTACAAAGCTGCAAAAGAGCAGCAGCTGCATTTTCCTTTCCCCTTGCAGAACCCAACTCAACAACCTCAACAAGAAATGGAATCCCACCCTCCTGGCCGATAGCACTCCTTCCCTCAGGTATCGTTGCAAGATTTGCCAAAACAGCCACTGCCTTGTCCACTAGCCCAGCTGTTGGATCCATCAACTCCACAAGGTGCCTAACTGCACCAGCTTGCACAATTCGCGCCTTGTTCTCATGGAAAATTGAGAGATTAAATAAAGCTGTGGCTGCATCCTTTTTACCCCTGGGAGTTCCATTACCAAGTAAATCAACAAGTGGTCCAATCGCCCCAGATTTTCCGATTCTGATCTTATTTTCCTCAATAACAGAGAGGCTGAAGAGTGTAGCAGCTGAGTTCTCCTTAGCTTCAGGACTTCCTGTTTTAAGGACATCAATTAGGGGCTCAATAGCACCAGCACTAGCAATTACAGCTTTGTTATTGTCATTAATTGATAAGTTAAGAAGTGCAGTGACTGCATTTTCCTGAATCTTTGTGTCTGATGACCGCAGTAAATCAACCAACAGGTTAATGACTCCACAATTTGCTATCACAATTCGATTATCCATGTTGTGTTTAGCAAGCATCCTGATTTCAGCTGTTGCCTCCCTTTGAGTGTCAATTGAAGGGCTTTTCAAGACCTCAACTAGGTTCTTAACTTGAGTTTCGATGCCAGAGAGATCAGTCCTTGTTTCAATAGTAGGAGAAGAAACTATCCTTTGCACAAGCCTATCAGATGGACGGCGCCAGAGAGTTTGACTTCGAGACCGTGTCTCAAACAAACGGGGTGAGAAAGGCTCCCTTTGAGGGATGCTCAAGGGAGTAGATGATCGTGACTCTGGTTTTACCTCCCCAGAAGTGTCAGTGCTGTAAGAACAAAGATGGTTTGATACATCTGAAGACTCACTAGCATCCCTTGCTGTGCCTTGAGAATTCATATTAGATGGCAATGCTGAGGCACTTCTAATATGAACAGGTTCTTCTTGTCCGAAAGAACTTGGTACTTGTTTTTTAGTCGGTGATACTGAGGGGTCATCATCCGAACCCTTATTCCATTCTTCCAAATTAGCAGGCCTTTCGTCAGAATTTAGCACAGATAATCGCGCAATATCTGATACCTGCCCATTTCCCACTACACTTGACAAGGAACCCTCAGAAATAGACCTGGGATGCCGAGGAGAAGTTCCTTCTCGATTAGTTCCACTGGGGAGCATCTTGTTCTTACCAGGTGAAACTGGTGGGTGAGTTGACTCGGGTGGCATAGGCTGGTTAGACCTAAATTGAGACAATGCGTGTGGATCTTGGCCTGCACCAGACTCCGCATGCACAGGAAGAGGCGAGGATTGGCTGATATTCAGAGACTTTGCCGGATCAGGCAGCTTTACATTGTTTAATTCACACCAGTTAGCAATAAGGGCCTTGACAGTGTAATTAGGTATGAGATTAGTGTGAGCAAGAGTCTGCCGTGTCTTAGGACACACACTAAGCCCAAGCTCAATCCAATTTTTTATGAATGCCCGTTCATAGGTTTGCCCTGATGCCACAATCACTGGATCTGTCATCAACTCAAGAGAAAGGGGGCAACAAAAATCATTAGGTATTGGAACTGGGCTAGTCGTCTCTGACTGTTTTGTCAGAACAAGGTGATCGTGCATGCTGGTTACAATAGCAATCATTTGCTCGATTAATTCTGCTTCACGAATTTTTTCAGCTTGCTCAGATTTCTCCTTCAACTTCTCAAGGGCCACTGCTTCAATCAGAATCTCCTGATTGGACTTCAAGTTCAAGCTCTCACCAATTTTCAACAGGATCTCTGAACTGTGTCGAACACCATCTGCTTGCACCTTTATAGCTTCTTTAAGGGTAGATGCCGTTTGTTCATACCCCATATGCTTAATTTTCTGAATGCAGAACTGCAATCAGCCATTAAAATTGTTAGACATTATGAGAGAATTTAGCTCCCTTACTTTCCCTACCTAAGCAACTACTCCCAAAAATCCAACACATGGAGTTTCACTATATGAACCATTAAGATGGCATTTTGACCATAAAATCATCCACAAGAATGAGCAGTTTGTGGTCTACCTGTAAAAAAGCTTATATGATCTTACAACAAGATTGAAAGAGGAAACTTACCTCAACAGATGACGAACTTAGCTCATCTGGGAGATGTTCATGGGAAGCCTTCAATAAAGAAAAGATGTCGAGCCCTAACGTCCTAACCTTGGATAACAATGAATCAATTTGCAGAACCTAGAGAACAATGAGAGAACATGGTCAGAAAATAAGGCCAGAATGAATTTCTCATAAGCAAAATTAAAAGTTTAGTTCATACAGAAATAATCATTTGCTGGAGGGACAAGCACTAATTTTGACAGATCGAGAACTGAAAGAAGAAAATTAAGATTATCATCTAAAAAATAAAGGAAAGTAAAAAGGGAAAAAAGAACTCTTTGGCCAATGCATTGCACAAAAACAAACTCAGAGATTGAAACTAGTCAAACGAGTGAGTCTCTGCCAGAAGCAACTTCTCATTTCCAGCAGATCAACAGACATCTAGAAAATGGAAGTTCATATAGTTGAAACTTACATCATTCTGCTAAAATAGTTATTACTAAGACTCCATGGATATTATATTTCAAAGAATATAAAAAGGTTAGAAGAACTGCTTTTTGAGGGAAGCTATAGAGGTTTAGGGCAACATCTCTCTTAACAGTCTGCCCTTTAAGCAGGTATGACAAATCCAAATGACAGAACCTTCAGTTTGGAATTAAAGGCCCTGTAAAAGTGTTAAGTTCTGATGCCATGTTAATAAGACCTGCGACCAGTTCATAACGGTATTTTCTGAATTAAATCCCAAAGTTGAACACAACAATCTAAAATAGATCAACTAAAGGACTGTAAAATTCCCATTTTTGTTATAAAAATAGATCATAAAGCCCCACTGACCTTTCATTGCAGTTGGATGAATGTTGTCTTTTAGCTTACAACTTTTGTTATCGGCATCATATACCATTTAACCACCATTATCACCATCAGCAAAGACCCGCTACCATTAAGTAAGATACTAACTTGGGATTGGAAACCAAGCAAAATTGTATACATAAAATGATCAGTGAGTTCTTTTAGACAGCTTATCAAGAGCAGTGGGAAGAAAGGAAGATATTGGTATTGCAGGAGTTGTGGGTTCCCCTATAAGCAACTCATTTTAAACATCAAAGAACCAAACGTTCCCGGCATATTAAGAAAATGCATTAATCCTTAAAATTTTTGTGCATTGGAAGAAGATGCTAATTCTTAAGAAATTTTAGAAAATAGGCTAATTTATATGATGCAGAGCCCTAGTATCTGCATATGAAAAGGCATGTGCAATGTCACAACATGGACCACCAGTAAAGATGCCAACCAAACAACTTAAAATTAGGAAAATCCTAATAAGATGCATTTTCAATTTAAATCCACAAGACTACATTGTGAACTTACAAAATAAACTTGGCTTGACAATGGCTGCCAGTTTTCAAACAGATCCCTCAATTCATCGACACATTGACCCAATTCAAGAACTGCCTTACTGAGTAGTTCATCAGAAGCTATTTCAGAATCAATAATAGCGGCAAGTATTGGCCTTAGCAGCTTCAAAATCTCTTCTGCTTTCCAATAAGGCTTCTGTACTGGGTCCAAGTTTATGTTATCCAAAGACGACAATTGTAGAAATGAAGTAATGTTGTTGACAAGGACTTTTAACACTGATATCTCCATGTCACCTACATCAACAAAAAATCTGAGAGTCCCAAAGAAATGAATAAGGATGACAATAGATGTCAAAAATAAATAGATATTTATAAGACCTGATTATAATTACAAAACAAGTAACAATTAATTAGGAGATTATGAAGAAGGCATCATAGCCACTTTGCAGTGCATACAACAGAAAAGCTCACATTCAGTACAGAGGAACTTTTCCTTTCTAACATTTACTAGATATATAAAGTTGGTGTTCAACGATAGGAGTTGGAATACACCAAAAGACCAATAGACATCATTGCAAATATTGTCGATCATCTTTGCCAAAGCATCTGAAATTGAGAAAGAAATATAATTTTGCCTCCATGAAGTGACGAGTTATGAAGAAATATCAAATCTAAAGCACAAAAGAATTACTTATAACAAAGGATTTAGTCAAATCCTAATGCTTGAAATACAGAGTTTCTTAAAAGTGAAATCACATTGTTAACATGAATATCCTATTCCCCATCCAGCCATAGACTTTTGGGAGCAAAACACTACATAACAGAGAAAGATGCCAATTTCATTTATCATTCAAAGTAAAGGACATAATTGCATGACAAAGAAAAGTATGAGATGTACCTTTCACCAAAATCTTAAAATCCTTACACCACTGTAATGATCCACATTAATAATATTTGCTCGAACGCAGACCAAGCTCTTGTTGACACAATTACCAAACCATATAAGGCCTTTCCAGCTGATGCTCTAACTAGAAATACCCTGTAAGAAATCAAATTTTAAATTACCATCTTAGAAATTTCTAGATGTCAACAGTTGGACAAAATGGTGAACCATCCAAGTAACTATTTTACGAAAAAGAGAAAAGCTAAAACCAGAGTGCACAGATAAGCAGCTGTATCCATAGCTTACTAGCAGGGGTGATGCACCAACAACCTATCTAAAAGTTGTTAAGCATGATCATAGGGAAGAAAACAAAAGGCGAGGTTGCCAATCTTCCTGAAAGTTTATCAACATGGCTTAGAGAGGCGAGAGAAAAAGGAATGTCCATCTATCTAAAAGTAGTAACAGGAGCCATTGCTCTCCTAAGCTGACCTCCATTATCATAAGTGTCTCAAGGATTTACCAAAATGATGCAGTACATACAGGATATGAATTTCCACTTATAACCAGGAATGTTGTATATAACTATTCTCCCATACTAAGGGAAAAATGTGCAATAACCACACAATAACACACTCTAAAGGAAGTTTGTTCCGGTACCAAGAATAATAGTACATCCATTTTTGAAAGTTCTATCGTTCAGACCTTAGTAATGATCCAATATCATATATATCTCTTTTTTAAACTCAACTTCATCACACTTGTCCTTCTTAGGTGGATAACTAATATGCATGCTACATCACTCTACCAATCCATATTAAAACTTTATCTATAAGTAATAATTACTAGTCTGCAGACAGCAACCTAGAATGTGGAAATTTTTTACTGCACAATTTCAGCTACCAAACAGCCTTGAGTTCTAAATTATTCTGTAAAAGCAAATTAATAACTTAGCATTAGAAATCTACAACCTTTTGACATAGGTATAATATATTAAATTCTCAATGTGCCAAGCAGCAGTATACCTCACAAATACTAGATAACTATAATGATTGAATAGCTATTTTCCAGAAGAAAAAAAAAATAATTGAGAATCCTGCCTTTTGTATTTCACAATGTTAGGGAATATGTAAAACCAATTAAGTTGATCTCACACAACAGCTTAAGCTATTGTAGTGAAACGGTCACTTAACATGATATCAGAGCCTCTGTGACCAAGTGATCATGAGTTTAAATCTTACCACCCATCAATTATTCAACATAAGGTAGAGTGAGACTGTGCAAGTTTCAAGTCCAAAAGGCTTTCACTTGAAGGAGTGTATTAGTGAATATATAAAACCAATTAAGCTGGCCTCACGCAACAGCTTAAACTATAGCTTTTAGTTCAAGACACACTTCCGAAAGATAACTTCTAGATCCAGGCCATTACTCATTAAGTGCAACCTTCCCATAACAGGGTAGTAAAACCTCATGTTCACTGCATTTCCGTTCCAATATTTCCATGTTGCTCTGTGACATGTGTCCTCGCACTGGGTTCTTCTAAACGTCTAACACTAAATTGCAAGTTAGAATTCAACTTTCCCAACCTACAACAGCTGTCCACACTAGCACTCACCAAATCACCACAGTGCCAGAGAAAACGTCCAGCAGATGACAAACCTAATCCAACATAGTCATGCCAGGATCAAACTACGAACAAATTACCATATTTACTCAAAACCCCAATAATTGAAACAACGTGAATAAGCTAAGATCGGTGAGTAGTTCAAAACGAATCTTGAAAGTTAATCATCTTCCCATAATTATATGACAGAATTAGACGAAAACAAGTGGTCAATTAACGGCTTAGATGGGAAAAAACATTCATAATTATCTTGTCTATGAGCAGAAGATACTAAAATTCCATGAACACAACGATCAAAATTCAAAGGGGGAAACTAAAGATAGTAACAAAGTCTTGGGTTGTTTGAATTGAAAGACACGACTGAAACAGAAGCTTAAACATGAATTGAACCTAAACTGCTGGCAGTAAATTACTGGCAGAGCGGGCGATTCCATCAACGAGGAAGAAAACAAAACCCTAAACTAGACAAATCAAATAACGAAAACCGCAAAAAGGGCACCTGAGAAATGCAGAGAAGATGATATGCTGAAGAGAAAAAGTGAGAAAGATTAGATCTTTTTTGTTTCCCAACTCAGATTTCAGCCTGGCGTTCTCCCTTGCTCGTTTTGTCAGTCATTTCCAACTTGGTTGAAACAGTTGAATAATAATTTTATAATGAAGTTAGTTACATGTAAGATAAAAGGGTGGGTTTCGTATCAGGACATTCTTGTGATTAGATATAGTCAATGATGTCTTTTCATTTTTGGTAGCAGAATATGAATTATTAGTTTCTCTTCATTTTAAATTACCGGTTAACCTGGAATTTTGTCTGTTGGACCATTGGAAACGAATATGGTTTTTGGTTTAGTTTAAATTAGTCATATATGTCGAGAGTTTTGTGATTGTTCGGATAATCTAACATGTAATGCAGAAGTTGTCTCATTTCTGACCAAAAACATTTATGCACTAACTCGTTTCATTAAATATGAAGTTTGTTGTCTTCATGTTGGACTTGGACATCACCTATTAGTACATTCTTGAAAGTATGCACTTATTTATATTGACACTAAACATTTACTAATTTTAGCACAAATGAAATTCAATATTTCAACCCTTGATTGATTACAGGATAGAAAGAAAAAGGTTATTATGTAAAAGCGTTGAAATAATTAATAAAATTGTTTTTTGTGATTGAAAATTAAAAAATTTAAATTATAAAAATTATCTTTTTATAAAATATAAAAAAATTATTACGTACAATTGATCTTTTTTTTTTCTTAACTTTGCAAAATAGAGAGTGTTATACAATGGGACACTTTTTCAGTCTTTGTGAAATATTTCATATTCAAAATTTATGTTAATAACTAGTATATAAATATATATATTCTTTTTAACGTTTCCAATGAACTTATGTGTCTCAAAATTTTCGAAAATTACAGTTATAGTATCATAGAATACGCTGTAAAGTACAGTGAGACATTAAATATGAAAGAGGTGGTGATTTGATCGCCCGCACGGGTAGCTTGGTTGGCCAACTAATAGGGTCAATTGGAACAAGGTCCTAGGTTCGACTCTTGGCGATATCGGAAAGTAGTAAACCGCTCTATTAGGGGTTGACTAAGATTAAACCGTGATTCAATCCCCCAACGGTGGTCGGGCCTGTAACTGGGGGCCCTTAAAGTTGGGGATCATCCTTTTGGAACAAGGTGATTTGATCATTTTGCTTTCGTGGCATTTTACTATTCTCGACTTGATAACTCTGCTTTGACCACAAGTGAAAGATTCACTCCCACAAATGTAAATAAAAGAGCTTTGTTTTTTTA
>JANIJH010000223.1:61809929-61833995 GCA_024520975.1 Erythroxylum areolatum | reverse complement strand
ATTGTCAATAAAGTCAAACTAGGCAACAATTAACACAATCAAATTAATTCATACTTAATAACATCAAGAAAACAAATTTTGGGGCCCAACAGTAGCCTTCTCTCAAAAATTGGCCTACACATAAAAGATTGGAATCCAAATTAGGCATATAGGGAACATCTGTAATGCTACAATTGTTCACCTTAACAACCCCTTTTCCTTGTGTTTGATGAATCGTTCCATCTGCTGTCTTAATTCTTGTCTTAATTGACTTATCCAAATTGATAAAGGCCTCCAAATCTGCAATCATGTGTTTACTGCAGCCACTATCCATATACCACACGCTAGAAGCACACTCTTCAGTAGCAAAGCAAGCAAGAAATAAGCTTTCACATTCATCTTTATCTTATTGGTCAACTAAATTTGCCTGGTTTCCCTTCTGCTAACAAAACTTTGCTATATGGCCAGGCTTCCCACAGTTATAACATGTAAATTTGTGAGTATGAGTTTCACCTTTCTCAATGGCTATAGTATGACTTTGGTTCTGGTCACCAACTCATCCACCTACTCTTCAACCTCCTTTATAGCCTCTTCCACCTCTTCTTCTATAAGAAGAATACATACCACGACTACTTTGACCACTACTGCTACGTTCACCATCTTTGGACAACTGTAGTTTGGTGTGAAAGGCCTTCTCTGCAGTTCCTTCTTCATAACTATTATGTCTGTCTTCATGAGATTGTAAAGATCCCAACAATTCATCAATAGATAGGACTCTTAAGTCCTTTGATTCTTCAATGGCAGCAACGGCAGACTCATACTTTCTAGGCAAACTTTGCAAAATTAACAACCTTTTGATCGAATAACTGCTCACCGTACTTTCTCGTTTGATTCACAACTTCCATGACTTTATTGAAATACTCATGCATGGATTCACCATCTTTCATAAAGAAGCAGTCAAATTTCTTGCGAAGCATTTGAAGTTTGTATGTAAGCACCCTCTCTGTGCCTTCATAACTATTCTGGAGTATCTCCCATGCTTCTTTTGCTCTTGTTGCTGCTGAAATTCGAGGAAAAATGGCATCATATACAGCTTGTTGAATGAAAAAAAGGGCTTTAGCATCTTTCTTTTGCATATCTCTAAGAATTTTAGCTGATGCACCTTCATCGTAGCCACTTTCCAGTAAATCCCATAATTCTTGAGAAAGAAACAAAGTTTTCATCTTGATGCTCCATATGTCATAGTTGTGACCTTGAAGAATTGGTATTGATGGTTGTGAGAGATTGACTCCTGCAGAGTTGTTGGCCATCTGGATTGAACCTTGCTCTGATACTAGATGTTAAATTTGAGCAGGTGTTAAACAAAAACAAAAGTTAAAGAAGAGCAAAAACAGAGAAGTCTATAGAGACAATATAACAAGCAAGTGGAAGGCATAAAATATGGAGATTTGAAGACGCAAACCCTTGCTTACCAAATACAAGTACAATCTCAACTAATCCCAAATTATAAGGAAATTAACAAATCACGTTAACAAGATAATAGGAAAATAAATAATGACTATTGACTTATTAAACTAAAAAACATGACTAATAAAAAAAACGTGAGTGGAAGTGCAGTAAAGATATTTTGCATTATTCACTAACAGGTGGATCAGCCTACAACCTCATGCCTTTCGGCTTAGGAAGAAGGTCGTGTCCTAGAATGAACATAGCTCACTGTGTTTTGGGACTGACATTGGGTTCGTTGATTCAATCCTTTGACTGGTATTTGAGGAGCTGCTCGACATGACTGACGGTAGTGGTATTACTGTAGCGCCTCCTTACTGCAAGGTTCACACCAAGATGCCCGGAGGTCATTCCAACACATATCCTACGATAACGGCGAGCTATGTTCCATCACTACACTCACTTCAAATGGCATCATATCAATCTTCACTTAAAAGCATCATGAGAAATCACAATATTTTTTAAACCAACTTTTCCTCATTTCTTTTTTTTTTAATCGGAAGTCTACATTGTGTCTTTTAACCTTTACTGCATGTACATCAACAAAACCCAGTACAAAAGTACTACATGAAAGAGAAGAATATATCAAATCTATCTAAACCATCCAAAAATCCCAGCTGAGCCATGACTTCTATGGTCAAATCACAATCTACATGGAAATAGAGCCTCTTAATAGCTAGAGTCATCCCTCGGTCCTAAAAAGACAACGCTGCAATTTTGGTGAGTTTTACGAACTTAATGAGGTAACCATCATTGATGGTTCACTCAATTTATACAACACACTTTCACTTAAGCATAGGCAATTTTGCATTTCACTCTATCACACGTACTTAACAAGATGCATATGAAATGCTTATAAGACACTTTCCAATAGTTACGTTGTTGTGACTAGGCGTCTGAACTGTCCGGTATCCATTTTAGATGCTGGGCTCATTTATGCTGTCCCTTATCCGATGAGGATACAGGGCTCATTACAAATTGAGCCTGAGGCTCTGAAATACTTTTGAGCTCAAGACTCCTTTCCACATATTGAGTTTTAAGCTCTGATCGTTGGCTGCCCTAGTCCCAACTTCCATTATCTGATTATGCATTCATGAATGGAATGCATGTAACACAATCAATCACTTGATAAAACACATAAGTCTTCACATTCACATTCATTCATTATTCAAACATAATTATAAGCAAACAATAATTGAGAGAAACCATCTAGGTTACTCACTGGTTGCTCCCGAAACTATTGCCTGGAAGTTTTGGCAACGTCTGTGGGCTGACGTTCCAATTGCTCCTCTATAACAAATAACATACACATATATCACAATTTGCACAATCATAGGTTTTTAATAATGCATATGAATGCAATGAAATATGTACAATGCATGTTTATGACAACATCGGGTATCAATCCATCAATTTTATCACAAGATCATTCTCATATCAAAACTCATCTTTGTTTTTCCAAGTCACCCCTTTCGGGTCTACTATTCACATTAAATCAGAAAATGAAGCTGAAGTAATTGGGTCATACTCTCTTCTAAAAAATTATTTCTTTTATGTCTTATGGATCCATTGGCACCAAAATCACTCAACTTGGTTTGGTAATTAGGAAGATATACCTCAAACAATTTCGAATTGCTCTTGTCCAAAACAATGTACTATACACAACTTCCATCTGAAATTTAAACATCTTAGAAACTGAATTAGATTCCAAGTTCTTTATACAATTTGTAGCTACATATCTCTAGTTTACCAAAAATCAGAAATCATCTCATTTGGAGCTCTACAGGTCAATATATCACCAAAATACGGAAGTATGTTCAGTAAAATAACATTAGTTCATACTATTTAAGAATACACTTACTGTACCCGTTCCACTTTTTCAGTCAATCTTTCTTAATTTGATTCAGAGGTTATATTTTTTTTTAGTAGAGATGTAGAGCAATGTCTTACGAGTCTAATGGTTCAAAAATCAAGTCATTTGGGTATCTAGGGAAGGAGTTATGATCAAAAGAATCCAATCTATTTTTGTCCTCAATCATACTAAACTTGTTTCGGGGGAACAGCTATAACTTTCTATAGAAATTTCTGATTAAGGTTTTCTTTAGATGGTTCAAAAGAGGACTTCAAGAGCTACAACTTTGATGAAGACCTTAAAGAAAAATTCTATCTTCTGCATTTTCTTCCTTCTGATTTTTGTATATTCTTACTTTGCTTCGTCTTACTTTGCTTCGTCTTACTTTTGCTTCATCTTATTTTGCTTCCATCTTACTTTCCTTCGTCTTACTTTTGCTTCGTCTTACTTTGCTTCCATCTTACTTTGCTTCGTCTTACTTTTGCATCGTCTTACTTTGCTTCCATCTTACTTTCCATCGTTTTACTTTTTCTTCGTCTTAGTTTTCTTCCGTCTTACTTTGCTTCGTCCTACTTTTGCATCGTCTTACTTTTGCATCGTCTTACTTTGCTTCCGTCTTACTTTCCATCGTCTTACTTTTGCTTCATCTTACTTTGCTTCCGTCTTACTTTGTTTCGTCTTACTTTTGCATCGTCTTACTTTTGCATCATCTTACTTTGCTGCCGTCTTACTTTCCATCATCTTACTTTTGCATCGTCTCACTTTGCTTCCGTCTTACTTTTGCATCATCTCACTTTGCTTCTGTCTTACTTTCCATCATCTTACTTTTGCATCGTCTCACTTTGCTTCCATCTTACTTTCCATCGTCTTACATTTGCATCGTCTTACTTTTGCATCTCCACATATAAAGATCATAACTTTCGACTCATATGTCCAAAAATTCCATACTATATACCATTGGAAATATAAAAGAAAGATCTACAACTCTCAAGCAAGCAATTTTGCCAAAATCTATCTAGATTAATCCAAATTTTCTCCTGAAGTTAGAACATGAATTTTACATTCAGCTCCCAATGTACTGCACCCAGTTCTCAACTTCATGAAATTTTGAGACTCTTAGAGATAATTGAAATTCGATGTCTTCATATGAAATGTAGCCATATATCTCTAGGTTAATTCAATTTAAGAACCATCTCGTTTAGACATCTAGAGAAAACGTTGTGGCTAAAAGACTGAAGCAAATTCAGTGAACATTTTCCAAATTTTCAAACTTTCGATATTTTACATCTAGCTAATCTTTTACCTAAATTATCTCTTCCATTACATTTCCTCATCATCATCTACCCAATCAACTCAATATATCAATCACAAGGAAAAACTCATGGTCTATAATTGATCCTTAACCCAAAAATAAAACATCAAACCTGTACCCATTCGTCTTAATTTTCTGCACTCACCCTCACTCCATTATATGCAACATCTAACTTCCAAAACATCTCTATAACACATTATACATCATTAATGATCAATCACAAGATACAACATGACATTTACAAAGATATTTCATTATCCACGATACACACACAAATTCTTCAAAAACAACACTAGCCCTAACTCCCAAGCATCACTTGTTCATCAACATAAAGGAGATAAAGATAGGTTTTTTTTAGGGTAGAAGACACAAATAGCAAAGTGGGCTTGGTGTAGGCAGGAACAACAGAGAAATTTCTTAGAAGGGGTTAGATGGAAAACTCTGTGTGTGGGAAGGAAACTTAAAGAAGATGACCATCAAGAATGAACCTCGACATATAACTTAACTTTTCAACTCTCAGAAACAGTAACCTACTTCTAGCACAAGTACATAGCCTAAGTGACACATGCCACTTTCCTAATACCTAAGCTTTAACTTAATTTCTTTTGAAACTAACTCCCTTAACTTTCATCTTTACAATTCAACTAACTCCAAATCTTCTTTTGATTTCTTTTTCCTATTTTCTATAATTTTTCAGAATTTATTCCTAAATTCACCAAAATTCCCAAATACAATATTCTTACTAACCAATAGAATTTTCCATATACATAAATTCAAAATTCTCAAAACTCCAAAAAATCACAACTCAATCTAATTGTACCCAGAATTTTTCATGAATGCATGTACAATTACTTTCATGTGCCATGACTTCACTATTCATATGTATGTGTATAACATAATATGCATGAACATGAATATGCATTTCTAACTCTCATAATCACTCACATTTACCATTTTAATATTCCCACAGGTAATGGGATGTTACAATTACCATGCGTAAGGTTGGTCCACTGACGCTCTGATTAGAGCTCCTTCAGTACTGAAGAAAACTACTTCCTATTGTGGCTTTGCATCTTGATAATGATCATGTTTATGGTAAATTTGTCATGTTGAAGTAGATTCAGGAATAAATTGTGCGGATACTATGATTGCACTAACAAAAACTTGTGTGGATACTATAATTGTACGGACATTCTAGAGTTTGTTATTGGGCAAACAGCACAGATGATTTCCTTCGGGGTAATATGGACTATCTAATTCACTATAATGTCCTTTGTTTTGCTGATGGTGAAGGTTGTTAAATACTAGACATATAATGTTTTGCACATCTTTTACCGACAGTGATGGTTATGTCAAATAGTAAATACCAGACAGTATGTTTTGGGCAATCTTGATTTAGACCTCGTTAAAAATGCTCCAGGCCTTGTTGCCAAAGAGCAAGCTCAACTAAGAGGATTTATCAAGAAACCTACTAAGCTAGCCGACCACGTATGGACAATTTTGTATTACCAAAGTAGCGCTTCAATAGTGGTTGTTTCACAAATTTAGTTACATGGTTTTGTCTATAAAAGAATGAAAAATTGCGAGGAGATATAACAAGAAATTATTCCAGTCTTTCCCACTCATTTTCTTGTTATTAATTTTCCTAAGGTTGGAAAATAATTAATTACAATTTTAATATTTTAAAAATTTTATGGTTAATCGAATCAAATTTGATATAGTTAGAAAATAATAAAGTATCTCGATAAAGGATTTGATTTAATGAGTTGAGGTAAAGAAAATAGACCCTAATCAGTATAGAATAAACATGCATTGGGCCTGTCATGCGGAGATCTGATATGGATGTTACATATATAAGATTAAGGTCTCCTGCTTTTGCTTAAGTAAGACGTGAATGTTTGGATTCTTTGATCCGTTAAGAGGTTCATATGTTAAGAATGTCACAAAAAGACGTTAAAGACATTCTATAGATCGATTTTCGTAAAAATTGTCAAGAAAGTACGAAGGTTTCGACATCGAAAAGCTTGTTTAAAGTTATAGAAAGCAAAACTATTATTTCTCATATTTTCTTCTTTTATTCACTTTCACGTTTGATTCTAGGCTCATAATTAAGACTCGTGTTATGCATTACATGATATTAGAGCAATTATATAATTGTGTGAATGAAAACAGAGATTTTTGGATTTTCTCTATAAAAAATATAGAGAAACTAATCTATTTTTACGTTTTTAGTTATGTATGGTTGCTTAAATTCATATTGAATGTATTTAGCATTTAAAAACTGGTCAAAAAGAGCTTTAGGTATTAAAAACTTGCCTAAAAGTTGCTAAAAATTAGCATGTTTCTGTGACTGTGAACATATGATAGAGAAAACCGTCGGAGATATCATTTTCCTTACTTGTTATGATCAATATCCCTCGACTGTACAAGGTTAAAGTGCAAGAATACATTGTGAGGCATATTATACAACCCATTGATATAATTTTGTCATTATTTTTGTGCACTAGCATAATAATCATAATTTTGTACAAACCCCGATTAATTTGATGTCAAGATAATTAGGCTTGTTAATTCTCTCTTTAACGTGTCATTGGGCCTGTGTTAATGGGCTTGCTATGATGGGTAGGCTTGGCCCATATTTTGCAGTGCACAGGAGGTCCTACTACTAGCCGGCCTTAAATATAGTTGCCTCAATGAGAACTGTATGTGTTTTTTACCGATTAGGTTTGGAATAGCAGTAGTCAATCCTCTATGTCTCTGTCACTTCGCTTCACAGAAAACGACAATGGATTTAATTGTTCCACAATTTTCAAGTATTTGTCCATACCATTATTGAATATAGCATGTTGCAATCTTAGGGTTAATTAATTGTATTGATTAATTATGAAATTAATCTGTATGTTCGTATTAAATTTCCTTCAATTGGTATCAAAGCCAGGTTAACCCTAATTGTGATTGCTGATTTTTGGGTAATTTCGAGATATTTTTTTTATTTATTTATGGAATTTCATTTTCGATTTTGTTAATTATTTCTGTCAAAATCGTTTTGTTGTGGTTGATTTGTTTCAGTTTGGTGTCAAAGCGTATGATAAGTTTGTTTAATCTGTTGTCTTTTGAAAACTCAAGAACTCAAAAAAAAACAACACACAAACCATAACTGTTCCTTTTTTATTTTTTCCGAACCTATTCAGTAGCTTTTTCATGAAATTTATTGAGGGGTTTGATAGATCGTTAAATTCTGAATCTAATGACACCAATTTCGTTGAAAACGGATCACAAACGAGAAAGATATGGCCATTTTATCTAATCGAGTCGCGAACTGGGTCGGGCAACTTGAATATCAATCATCCAAGTGGAGAAGACGCAACCTGACTCGGATGACACTTACCCATGCATAGTGGTGGTGCGTGGGGCACATGCGGCCGCCTCCGTTGGCCTTTTTCCCCAAATTTTTTTGTTTGCTCCACTTGCCCAGTTCTAATTTATGGTATTTTTCTGGAATTTTTTGAATGATAGAAATTTTATTTTTATTTTTCCTGAATTTTAAAATTAATAAAAATATAATGTACTCTCTGAATTTTTCTTTGAAAATTTTTGTAATTGTTTATGGTATTATTTGGACTTGTGGGGTCTTGTGTACTCTCAGTGTTATGTAGTTATGCACCAAAATTAATTTTAGATGTAATTTATGCATATAATGTTATATTATATGATTACTATGGTTAATTTTGTTATTGTGGTGCTAATTGATCCTATGGGAACAATCTTGGGGAATGTTATTGGACTATTGTCATTCACTTTGTGTAATGTGAGCTCGCTTATCGTGAGATCAATTATTACAAATTGTTGTTGTGATGTTGTTATTAGGCATACATTAGATACTATGTTAATGATGCACTTACCCTATCGATTTGTCTTTATCAATGTGGTTTGTAATGTTTTGTTTAATTCATTGAATTATGTCTTTAAAGTTTTCAATATCTTATCGATATTAGCTTTAAGGCATAGTTTAATGTTCTGGGTGATCTGTGTTGTAATTCGGGACCCATAGGCAGGATTGCAATTGCATGAGAACCTAGCTATGTTGTTTACCCAATTTTGCTAGTTCTTGATACATTTGCTAAATCTCCTTACATTGTATCAATTTCTAGCTTTGAATTCTTTGATTAAGCTGAATGGGACCAATTATAAGGAGGAGTGGCTTGAATCCTGAAATTTTTTTTACGGTTTCTAATTTTGATGTTGCTCTCATTGAGGATGAGCCTGCATAACCCACTGCTGAGACTTCTGCGGTAGATAAAGCTAAATATGATAAGTGAGTTCGTTCTAACAAGCTCTGTTTGATGACCATCAAGTGTACAATGGAGAAGACTATTAAAGAGAGCATCATTAAAACTGATAATGCCAAAAATTATCTAGTACAATGTCTAGTGGTTGATCGTCTATCTTCTTCTGAACTTGCCCAATCTAAACCAGTATATATTTCAATTGTTCTTTGATCTCCTTTCTTAAATAGCAGTCCTTTTCCTGGAGTACCTTTTAGATACCGTAGGATCTTATAGACTGCCTCTAACACTCACAGTAAGTATTCAGTACCATTGTCAATATGAAGGATTTGAATACTAGTTTGGAATTGATTCTTTTTGTAATCCTTGAAGTGCACCCATTCAAAAGGGTGACAAACTCTCAAAGAGCCAGTGTCCTCAAAATAATAAAGATAAGTCAGAGATGGAAAAGGTCTCATATGCTTCTGCTGTTAGCAGTCTTATGTATGCTCAAGTTTGTATACGTCCTAATATTGCTTTTGTTGTTAGTGTACTTGGGAGATACTTGAGCAATCCTGGTGTAGGTCATTGGCAAGTTGTGAAACGAGTTCTGAGGTACCTACAAGGTACTAAAGATTACATGCTCACTTACAGGATGTCTGATCACCTTGAGGTGATAGGTTATTCTGATTCTGATTATGGTGGCTGCCTTGATGATCATAAATCCACATTAAGATATATCTTTATGCTTGTTGGAGGAGCTGTATCTTGGAAAAGTGTTAAACAAACACTTACAACCACTTCAACTATAGAGGTAGAGTAAGTGGCTTGTTACGAAGCTACTCGACAGGCAATGGGGTTGAGGAATTTCATTTCTGAGCTTCATCTCGTGGAGAGTGTTTCCAGACCTCTAACCACATATTGCGATAACTCTGTTGTGATGGGCTTCTCTCAAATATGCAAGAACTTCAAGCATTCGAAGAATTTTGATACAAAGCATATGTTTGTTAAAGAGAAGGTTAAGGAGTTTCAGACTCATATAGAGCATATACCCACCGATCTTATGGTAGCAGATCCTCTAACCAAAGGCTTAACTGTTAAGGCTTTTGTGAGTCATATAACCCATATGGGTCTATTTAGATCTTTTGATGCCTTGGATTAGTGGGAGTCTATCTTTTATGTTAATTTTGATAGCAACATTGTCTTTGACTATTTTGTTATTCAGTCTAAAGACTTTTGCTTATAATTGTTGCTATTATTGTTATTGCCATATACTTTATTGATATATTGTGTAAATATGTTTAAATGTTTGTATATATATGAAATTTTGTTGGAGACATTTTGTACCCAGTCTCATTTTGTTGTTCTGAGATATTTTGTTAAATCTCAGTTGGCATCTTGGGTGGATGCTTAGGCCATTTTGTTGGGAATTGCATAAACGGATCACTATTATGTGTGCATTTCCTTATGACACATTTGTTTAGGTCATCGAGGTATGGGTATCTTGCATATATGTTATCAATACTTCTATCAGGTCTGATTTCTATACTGTTGTGGTACTTGTAACCTCATTTTGGACTTATGATTGAGAGATTTTTTGCTCTACTTTGACATCTTATTGTGGCCACGTATTGTTATATTAATCTAAGGATTTGTTTCTATTGTTCATTGATGTTGATTATACTGTCCAAGTGGGAGAATGATAGAATTTTGTCATTATTTTTATGGACTAGCATAATAAACATAATTTTGTACAAACTCCGATTAATTTAATGTCAAGATAATTAAGCTTATTAATTCTCTCTTTAACGTGTCATTGGGCCTGTGTTCATGGGCTTGCTATGATGGGTAGGCTTGGCCCATGTTTTGTAGTGCACATGAGGCCCTACTACTAGCCGACCTTAAATACAGTCGCCCCATTGAGAACTGTATGTGTTTTTTGCTGATTAGGGTTTGGAATAGTAGTAGTCAATCCTCTGCGTCTCTGACACTTCACTTCACAGAAAATGACAATGGATTCAATTGTTCCTTAATTTCCAGGTATTTGTTTATACAATTATTGAATATAGCATGTTGCAATCTTAGGGTTAATTAATTGTATTGATTAATTATGAAATTAATCTTTAATTTCGTGTTAAATTTCCTTCACCAACAACTCCAATAGCTTGTTGGATTGTTTTATAGCTGAGTTTGGTAACTAAGAGACCTGCAATATGTAATCCAATCAGATGAAATTAATAACTGATATAGACACATACTACAAGATCACACCAACAAAACCTCTATCACAACAGTATGTTACTCGCCTACAATAAGTTCTTTTTCGCTAGGTTTAAAATCAGCAAACGTCCACGCAAAAGATACCACCATCATAGTAATAAGCATGCCAAATACTGCTTCCAACTTTCTCACCCTATAATTCTCAAGTAACAGATAGATAAAACTATAATATAGACAAGATGTGAACTTTCTCAATATTATGAAGAATAACTAAACATCAAGGATAAATGCTAAAACTTTCTCTCAAATTGGGAAGCAAAAGACCATATTGAAGGAACAAAAACCAATGAAGGCTGAAAATTAACATAAAAATAAATTTGATAAAAAAAGACCTCAAACCAAAAACCATGGACCTCATAGAAAGGTTCAAGTAAGTAGCAAAACCAGTAATCCAGGCAAAAGCTAAGGAAAGGAAAAATCGTAGCCACAAAAATGTTCAGTTTCTAGCTACACAAAACAAGTTGAGAATATTCTACAACTTTTACACAGAGAGAGTTAGGCGAAAGTGTTAGCTTTTTTAGAGCTTAAGCGTATAATAGATCTTGGAATTTTATTAATTTAATTGAAATTAAATTCTAATTTCAAATAAACTTTAATTAGAATTATAATTAGTTCTAATTAAATACCAATTATGTCTAAATAAAATATAATATCTCATGTTGATCCTTACTTATTAAATATCTCATATCTAATCATACATTTTCTCAAACTTTACAATTAAATCCAACTTGATTAAAATATATTTTCTTTTTTCAACTCATTCTTTATGTGTGACCCATTAAGTTTCTAAATATGATGGCAATGTATATAAATTATAACCCTAAATCATATTAGGATTAGAAAAATTAAATTCCTTTAATTTATCTTTAATTTTTGAATTAAACAATTTATATTGATCGATCAAGATTGACATCTGGCAACATATTATGACCATCCAAATATTGAGAAATGTCAAAGTAGTTTTAACTAACCTTTTTGTGCATAATTTTTCCTTATAATTTAATCTTTTTATTATGCAATGTTTCAATTGGAGATAGAATATGAAATTAATGTATACTCTAATTGAATCCAATCATATTAGTTCTCTATCATTAACTATTGATTAAATTAATGATATTGTGAACTATTTTACAAAATATCATTCCACCTAGGCCAAAGATTTCTCAAATAAATTCTAATCGAAAACAATGGACCGTTTTCTCTAATTAATTTATGGTGATGAATTTTATATTGAATACTCAACTATCTCCATATAGTTTATGCTACATCTACTGACTATCAATTAAGCTATCCTTAATTAAAATAGGTCATACGTAGTATAAAAAATATAGAAATCATTATACAAGATAACTTTAGAGATTTCAAGTCAAAATGTCACTTATACAATCTTCATAATAAAAATTTCCATAAAAGTAATGTTCTGAATGGATTTCTCATATAAGGTTAATTCAGTGAACTTGTTCTCAAACAAGCACTCACACATTAGTTTAAGTTAGGGTCAGCCTTGGGTAGGGGCAGCCCAGACACCTGTCCATGACCTCTCCTCATAAATAACAAAACAAGGACCATTTTTACTCAAAAAAATAAAATGAAGTAAAATAAGGCTCACTTTTGACCTTATAATGAACAACAAAAGGCTCATATTTGATTTTTAATTCTTTATAAGAGCCAAAAATAGGCAAAAATAGGAGCTCCTTTTTACTTTGCCTAAGACTTATAAAATACTAAGAACGACCATGTTTAAGTATATCCATATTTTAGTTTATAAATTTGACTACTTTCTTTATAAGAAAAAACATAATATGTGCTATTCTTTTTATGCTATATTAATGTCCAGTCTTAATAGAATAATAACTAAGAATAATTTAGGGGTAATACATGAACGCAATATGAATCTCATCATAATTTCATTTGCAATGTATATTTATTTCATGAACTTTATCATAAACATTTGAATATCTATAAGATAAAGTATTTCTTTAAATTATTTTGTCACTAATTTACGACCAACCAATTGGTTATAAGATATAAATCAACAATCTCCTACTTGCACTAAGCCAATCATTTTTAGTATCTTATACTATATCACCATATAACGATCATGCTACTGCTAGAACAATGGTTTAGTACGAGAAATCGAAAAGATTCCCTATGATGAGTACTTGTTTAAATTTTATAACTTTCAACTCAATTTTTATCATAATTCAGAGAAATTGCCTAAATACATACTTAGATCTTTGATGAGATCTTAACTTCTTTTGCATGCATAAAGGCTCCAATGTTCTATAATACATTATTGTCTAAACAATGTAAGCAACTATACCAAGTTCATTAGAGAACTTCTTGGTCCAAATAATTATTTCTACTAAATACAAAGTGTATTATGACTTAATTAGCAACCATTGTCACATTGGAACCTTTCCGATCTCATAATAATATTGTTTTAAGTAAAATATAACTTAATCAAGATTTACTTCTAAAGTTAGTATCCTTATAATCTTGAACTCAAATATCAACTTATGTATAGAATAATAAATATCTTTAATATTTCACAAGTATCATATATCTTAATACTAAACATCTTTAGTACATTATCTACATATTTGTACGAGAATAGGTAAATAACTTCCATATCTATCTTTATAGATCTAATTCTCAAAATTAAATTGTCACTTTTTCATATCCAATATGAATTGCTCTTGAAAAATTATATATTCAACAATTAAAATAATGAATTATTGTTTTCTACGAGCAATACATCTTTATATACTCCTATTGAAAAGGACAACGAAACTCCCACTTACCTTTTCTTAGGCATGATAAATTTATAGTCATCTCTAAAATAAACTCTTTGAATTCATTATAAAAGTGAATCTTTCAATGTCTCATATCCTTTCAACTATAAATCAAATGTATCAACAAAGACAATAGTTTCAATTGGATGTATTTTACTCCCATTATTTATATTGAGAACCATTGTCCTTTTCATTGAAACAAACAATTTGTTCAATAGGTCTGAAAGATTATGTCCAATCTTTTAGGTATCTTATAATCTTTTATTATCCAATTTAGTTATAAACTTATTAGATAATGCATGCTTCAATTAAGCATCACTTCCTTAAATCTTTAACTTTGGCTCTTTCAAAGACTTAATTTTCATATCTAATATGAAATTTTGCAAATAAATGTAATTGGAACTATTGATAATTGAACAATTGAAGGCAAGTCATTGTACTAGACATAGCTATAGAAGAAATAAATATTGCATCATACAAAATTTCATATTGAATTTTACTCCTTTTACAAATCTATACTCTTGTAGAATTTAGTTGTAAAGATATTCACCAGAAAATCTCATTCCTTATACATGGCCAAAAAATTAAATGTCACTGTATCAATCTCATCGAAGTGCTTCAACATTCTCAATGCTTAATTTTTACCTAGATTTAACTAATTTAAATTTTTCAAAATTTTAAAACAATAGTTCGTTTAATGCATATAACTATATCACATAAAGTCATTAATAATCTAATGAAGTACAAGTATCATCCTTTTATGAATTATTATCACATAGGGATGTCAATAGGCTAGGCCAGGCTTAGGTCACTCCTGGCCCAGCCCGACCTGACCCACTTTATCTTTATATTTTTTTTAAAAATAAAAAATAACGTCATTTTGACGTTACTATAGGCCAGGGGCTGAGCTAGGTCGGGTTGGGCCACACTTGACCTGTGCCCCTATCCAGTCAAACAATTTTGGCTCATGATCTAATCAACCCAAACTAAAATTGACATTCCTAATCACATCCAACACATCACATGTATTAGATTTAACAATTCAATACTATCTTCATTGTTTCACTAAAAATTAATTTGGTTATTATTCAACTTTACAAGTTTCATAAGTTTCCTATGATTCATAATCAAAGGATACATATATCCTTGTTTGTAAGTTTAATCATTCTTATCATGTTAATTTAAACAATATGACATAAAAGCATAATCTCGATTATTTAACTTTGTATTCTTGCCACCAATGTTAAACGTAAGTCTCCTTTGATTTAATAGATACAAACTATTTGTATAAGATTAATAAACTACTTTTACTTAATAATCTATTCCTTATCATGTATTGAATATTATAATGATGTTGAATCTAAATTCAATATCAAATCATCATAAGAATGAATTAGAAATACATATAATCTTTATTATATCATCTATAAGCAGGGAAAGTCATGCAACCATTTTCTTCTTATAACAACTATTATCATACTATATCAAAGCCTTTAATTGGTGTCCATATTTATGCTTTTAGTAGGTTAAATAAACAATTTCATTAAGGTACTATACCTGTCATCTCTACTCCATGTAACCTCTTGCATCTTGCTATTATGATGTTGATATACATCTTACATGTTGCCATCAAAATTTATGAGACATTAGTCAACTCAAAAGATTAATACATTTTATCATCCATATGATTTTGACTTATCGATAAAACTTTGTCTCCAAATCTTCAATAAAGGATTAAACATAACCTTAATGGAAATATAACCTATTTTTTATAACTTTTTTTTATCTAACTTTAAGAACTTGTTTTAAACATAACCTATTTTTAAGAAATTTGGTTCATTAACTTAGTATCAACTATAGTATACAATGTAAATTCCACCATAACAAAATATAAGGGTAAGAAAAATAAGCAATTGGTTATATATCATGACTACCTAATAAGATTAGGACTTTAATATTGTATTTGGTTGCTCCCATTATTTTATTAGAAATATAGCCATCACTACTATTTAAAACACTTATTCTAATCTCTCTAGTAGACTAAGATCCTATTCAAATTTAGTTGACTTAGGCTAGGATGCTATTCAAATTTAGTTGACCTTAAGTCACTCAATAAATCAACTAAACTTAAATTAGGTAGATAACAACTTTATCAATCATAACTCATGTGACTCCTAGATCTATTAGTTGACAAATCTTACCAAAATGTACCTAATATGTTATTCCTAACCTTGTCTCTAAATTCATATGATCATGAGTCACTCATCTAAATAATACATATTTAGTTAAGTTGGACCCATTAATTTAAGATAAAATATACTTGGGTTAAAGGGATCACGAGTCACTCAACAATATTTACAATAAACATAACTCTAGTTTTATTCTTAAATAATTGAAGATAACAATCATATTCTCAACGTATATTTAATATTTTAATAAGGAATTTAATTTTAAATAGTCTTATCAAACACAAAATTACATGTAATAATATCACACACACACAAACATATAAATAAAGTTTGAAATTTATATACTCATAATCAAATTATATGCATCAAATACCAAGTTTCGTTTGATTCTAGTTCTTGATCTTCACAATCTAAAATAATATTTTCAACTATTTGGGAAAAAATAAATTAGATTAAACTCATTGATTCCTAAATAAATTAAATTCCTATTCTAAATAGAAATATAATTTGTTTTGGAAACAATTTTCAAATCCAATTAGAAACTATTTCTAATTATCTTAACTCTTTTAACAAATTTAATTGAAAAATTTTCAAGAAATTATACTTCTTACTTATTATAATTTAGAAAATCCCTTTTTTTAATTTAAAAAGTAAGACATTTTAATCCAATTATAAAACTATTTTAAATCTAATTAGAAATAACTTTTCTTTAAATAGAAAACTATTTTCTAATATTAAAAGGAAACTACTTTCAAAATTAAATAAAATGCTTTTAAATTTAATAAAAAAAGTCCTTATATTATTTATTTAGAGATTAATATCTTGATTAATTAGAAAATATTTCTTTAATAAATTAAAAAGCTAATTTTGAAAATATTAAGAAATCTCATCTTCTTAATTAAAAAATTAACCAAGAAAAATACTTTTCTAATAAATCAAGAAATTTATTATTCATAAATAAAGAAATAATTTCTAAATAAATTGAATAATAATAATCTAAAGAAATAATTCCATAAATTTAATTCATTTCAATAAAATTGAAATAAATAGATTTAATTAAGAAACAAATACTTTTCTTAATTCTAAAGAATCTAATTAATTAATTTCAATCTAATTAAAATATAAGTAATTTTAATTTTAATTTATAAAGCTGTTTTAAAATTAATTAGGAATCAATTTAATTATTACTCTTAATCGCATTAAGAAAATTAATTAATTCAATATTAAAATCTCATCTTATTTATTGAGAACTCATTTTATATTATAATTTGTGACCCGCCTAGGACCTTGCCAATTCGGGATCGCTAAACTATTATACTCTTCAAATGATTCAGGGCCAATTTCAAATTCCATGTTAGCCTTTATTTGCTTTTATAGAGTAGTTATCAATTTTGAACGAACAATATACAAACAAAAGCCGCAAACCATAAACGTTTTCCTTTTTTCCTATAAAGTTTGTCTCTTAGACTAAGCATCTTAAGAACAAACCTAAGCTTTCATGAGAAGAACTGTTGAAAAGGCATCTAATCGCCATAACTAAATGCAATTCCAAGTTCCCGAAAGAACAAAGGTCGGTGTACATTCCACGGATAATCCTTCCCGGTGATTTGATCTCTGGTTCTCTGATTCCAAATACTTAAAATTATATTTCGAATACTCAATTATGGATTTTTCAGTATTCTCATACAATTGAGCGTCCATATGAAGGTTTGTGATTTGAAAATAATCGGAACAAATTTTCTATTAAATAGGAATAAAGTTGCGAATGACTGGATATTGCTAAATTTTGAATTTCAGTGAAACTTTTATTGAGTATTTTAGTTGTTGTTAGACTTTGAGAACAAACGCCACGCAAGGGTAAACGGCAGTGAGACGGCAATTTGGAATTCCGGAAGTAGAAGCATCATATTGTCTTGAAGCGAATCAGGTACTTAAACAGCTTCAAGTTTAATTCGGTTTCTTTTATCTGATCAATCCCGTAGTGAGTAAAATTCTGTTCATAATGTATCAACGTGTGGCATATATGTAAGGGTAAGTATCCAACTATATTTTTTAACTGAAAAAATTGAAATATACCAATATATTTTTTAAACATCCAAGTTATAATTATATAATTCGAATTGTGTTGTTGTTGTATCGTGTATACGGTTTGACTTATGAAGAGGATAATAAAAAGTTGTGTTGGTAGTTACACAATATGAACGGACATAACATGAACGACTATATATCATAACTTCCATCGGTTATATTTATTCTCGTATAAAAAGAGAATTAAAGGAGTAGAAAATTATTTTTCATTATAATCATAGAAAAAAACTCTCTCATTCTTCCTCACGTGAAACACATTATCAAAATTTAGAGTTTGGGGTATGAATTAACGGTGACTTTAGTAGTCAACCGTGAAATGTAAATTAACAAACAGGAAATCGATCAATCGCCTTCTCTTTAAGGTCAGTCTTTATAAATAAATCTACAATAGTATCAGAGCCAGTATTGTGTCTACAAGATACTTTAAAAAAATGACCCATGATTTTTTATTTGTTCAAGAAAAATGCATGAGTGGGTCATTTCATTGTAACGTGCATGAAAAAGAATACTGTAAATAGAAGAGTAACAATATATACAAACGTTCTTTTTGTTTTTGTATAAACAATATATAAAACAAAGACAAGAAAGAAAAAAAAAAAAGAAGTCTTCCTTCGTTTTTCGTATTTGTATGGTGACACAAAAGGAGAGGTTTTGTGTGTTAATGGTTGTTTATGCACAGTAAAGCCATTAAATGCATTTAATTGTTGTTGTAGTTCAAAAAGAAGATACGTTGAATGGTTTCACATAAAACTTTTAGGTTTTGGTTAAAAGTCTTTTGTTTTGAAGATAGATTTTGTTTCACACAAAAGGAGAGGCTTGAATCTTCTCAATTTTGTTTGTTTGTTTATTTCAAACGATTAAGTGTGTTCTAACCGCTTCATGGATGTGTTTTCATATAATATAATTTGAAATATTCCATAAATATATTTTATGGGTAATTTTGTTTTATATTTAAAATAATATTATATAAATGAGTTTTATATAATTTTGTATGTAAATTTTGTTTTATATGTCTAAATTTTTTATTGTAAATTAGTTTTACATATAAGATATTTTTTGTTTTTGGCATTTTTGTGATATGTCAAATTAAAATAAGTTAATTAAATTATAGAAATTCCTAATTCTTTTTTTTTTGTATGAGATGATTATGAGTTTAGCAAAATTTTCGATCATACTATATGAGTTATGGATTTTTCAGATAATTTAATTAATGGAAATGTGCCTTACGTCATGTTTATATATACTTGTAGATATGACAACTAAAATCTTGATCGATGATTTATCCATCACTGAAAAATTGGATGGGTCCAATTATGATATGTGGCAAAGAACGATTCAGTATCTTCTAAATGAATGAAAATTGCTTGAACGTTTGACCATAATAATGATTGCGCCTTTAGTCAAAGATAAAGACGGAAACGATATTGATATTGCTAGTGAGAAATATCAATCATCCTTAAAGACTTATGTAGATTGGTCTAAAAAGGATTGTAAGGCCTGTTATACTATGTTGTATTTCATGCATGACGATTTAATTAGAGAGTTTGAGGATTGTGCCACTGCTAAGGACATGTGGGACAAACTTAAGATCACTTTTGGTCAAACATCCGCTACAAGGCTTCGCGCTTTATACCTCAAGTGGATGAACTACGAGATTAATACGACTCGTACTATGACTGAACATTTACGAACCATGAGTGCTATGGTTCATGATCTTAAGGAAGCTAGCCGGGCTATCTCTGAAGAGGAAAAAGTCTTGACTGTGATTCGTGCTCTTCCAGATCATACTGAGCACTGGAAGAATGTGAAACTTGTTTCGACACATAATGAGAATGTCAAAACCCTTTGAGAGATCACTAAGCACCTCAAAATAGAGAAGGATTGCTTAAAAGCATCTGACTCCTCTAATATGGCTCTTGTTGCTAAAAGCAGAGGACCAAAGGGCAACAATGCCAATCAAGGTCAAAGAAAAGGTTCTCAGCCTCCTCAAAGGAATGGACCAAAAGTTCATATTGTCAATAAGCAAAAGGCTAAAGGCCAAGCAGAGAAAAACATGTCACGAGTGAAGTGCTATAATTGTGGAAAGAAAGGTCATTTTACTCAGGATTGTCCTGAACCTAAGAAGGTACCTTTCTTATCCATAACTCCTGAGTTATATGTTTGTTCTCATGCATTAGTTGCTAATTCTCTTCCTAATTGGATTGTAGATACGGGAGCAAGCAAGCACATAGTTCGGAATTGAGCTAGCTATGTGGAATTTTATTGGTATCCGATGGGTTCACAAACTATCATGTTAGGAAACTACAATGAAGAAGATGTCCTAGGAATAGGGACATATTAGCTCAAGTTACGTGGAGGAAATATTTTTCTTCTCCATGATGCTCTCTATGCACTTGGGGTGCGATGTTGCCTTGTGTCTCTTGTAACTTTAATAAAATCATGATTCATTTTTAGTTCTAGTCATTATGGATTAGATATTATGTATAATGGCAATATGTTTGGTCATGCTACATTGAAAAATGATTTTCTAATTCTTGATTTGGATGCATGTTATGATAATTCGTCTACTGTTTATGCTTCATATTTTGATCCTAATTTTGAATCTGTTAAATGGCATGCTATACTTGGTTACATTAGCCAAGATAGATTGAGTGCGCTAGCTAAAGAAGGTCTTTTAGACCGACTCACTAAGGTTAAGTTACCTAGATGTGAGTCATATTTAATTGGTAAGGCAACTGCAAAACCTTTTGGTAAGGCTTCAAGGGTGTCTAAACCCTTAACTTCGATATTTGCGGACCATGAATGTTAGGGCACATCATGGGGCTATCTATTTTCTCACTTTAATAGATGACTATTCTCGTTATGGGTATGTGTATCTTTTAGCTCATCGTTATGAGGTGCTTGATGTGTTCAAACATCTTGTGATTGAAGTTGAGACACAATTGGAAAGAAGAGTTAAAACTCTTCGGATCGATCGTGGTTGAGAATATCTATCTGATATGTTCAAAGAATTTTGTGAAAAAAAATGGTATAATAAGACAACTGACGATTCCTCAAACTCCACAACATCGTTGTGGAGCGTAGGAATCGAACATTGCTTGACAAGGTCAGGCCAATGATGGCACACGCTTATCTTCCAATTAGTTTTTGGGGAGATGCGTTACTCACGACAACTTATATTCTTAACCGTGTGCTAAGTAAAAGTGTGCCTGCCACCTTATATGAGTTATGGAATGGAAGAAAGCCCTCCTTAGATCATTTGTGCCTATGGGGTTCAGCTGATTATGTACATAACCCAACTCATAAACATGGAAAACTTGTTCCAAGAGCCACTAAAATGATGTTTATAAGATACCTCGAATATTCTAAAGGGTATGTTATGATTGGTGAGCACCCGAATGGTGGCATGACGGAAGTTACTTCCTATAATGTGAAGTTTCTTGAGGATGAGTTTCCAAGCATAGGTGAAATCAAAAAGGACCTCGATTTGTATGAGTTACAACATGATATTCTCAGTGAGGGGGGGAATTTAGTTACTTGCCAAGTCACCGAGACTTTTCTTGCCCAAGAGAACCAAATCCAAAATGAGGTTTATCTTCAATCTCTAAACTAAGGACCTGTGGATAGTCTACATGTTCAAAATCTCACGTCTCAAGGGGATAGTGAGAGTGGTTCTCAACATGATCAGGGTAGACAAATGTAGATCCTAGACTCCAAAGAAGTGAGTGTGGAAGAATTCCTCGACGATATTTTCAAATCGAAGAGGAAATATGACTTTGTACTCCTTTGGAAATAGAAGAACCAACCTCTTTTCAAGAGGTTGTTGATTCACCTAACCACACAGAGTGGATGGATGCTATGAGGGATGAAATGGACTCAATGACATGAAATCAGGTTTAGGAACTAGTTGATCTTTCGCTCCAACGAAAGTTAATTTGAAATAAGTGGGTTTTCAAGATAAAATGTAAGGCAGATGGAATGATGGACAAGTTCAAGGCTTGTTTGGTAGCGAAAGGCTATACCCGAATAGATGGTATAAACTATGAAGAGACATTTTCTCCTATGATGAGATTTGTCTCTATTCGCTTACTTCTGACTCTGGTTGCCCATTTGGACCTGGAGTTGTTTCAAATGGATATAAAGACTGCTATCCTCTATGGTAACCTTAAGGAAGAGATTTATATGAATCAACCAATTGGTTTTATATCAAAAGGTCAAGAAGAAAAAGTGTGTCGTCTTAAAAGATCCATATATGGTCTCAAATAGTTTTCCAGATCATGGTATTTCAGATTCCATGAAGCCATTACTTCTTTCGGCTTAGTTATGGTTTCAGAAGACCATTGTGTATATGTCAAGAGAACAACAAGTAAAATTTTGTTTCTCACTTTGTATGTTGATGACACATTACTAGCCGTCAATAATATGGAGATGCTCAAAACCACTAAAGTGAGGTTGTCCTCTATTTTTGATATGAAGGACATGGGTGAAGCTAGGTATGTCCTAGGTGTGGAAATAATTAGAAATCATCCCAAGAAGCTTCTTGGTTTAAGTTAGGAAGCATATATTAATAAAATATTGGAACATTTTCGAATGTATTATTCCAAAACTGTTGCTACTCCAGTTGAAAAAGGTCTTACCTTGAGTCTTGATCAGTGCCAAAAACATATAAGGAAAAAGAAAAAATGAGTAATGTTTCCTATGCTAGTGCCGTAGGAAGCCTAATGTATGCTATGTTGTGTACATAGCCTGACATTTGCTTTGCGATTAGTTTGGTAAGTCATTAACAAAGTAACCCAGGACTTGCTCATTGGCAAGCAGTCAAAAGGATTTTTGCTACCTTCGTAGTATTTTAGATCTGGTCCTTTGCTATCAAGTCAGGAATTTAAGGTTAAGAGGATATTCGGATACTAATTGGGGTGGTGACCTAGATGAGTCTTGGTCAATCTCAAGATATGTTTTCACCTTGGGAGGGGGAGCCATATCTTGGTGCAGTAAGAAGCAAGATTGTATAGCATTATCAACAATGGAAGCAGAACACATTGCTTGTTGCCTTGCCACTCCAGAGTTGATGATCCTGTTAAATTGTTATGTGACAACTAGGGGTGAGCATTATTCGGGCCGGCCCGAATTAATTCGGGTAACAAAATATCAAACTTCGGGTAAATCGGTTCGGCCCGAAAATTACCTGAAATTTGTTCGGGTTGAGACGGGTAACGTCGAAAAAATTTCGGGTTAGCCGATTACCCGAATAACCAACTCTTCTCTCCCCTCTTCTAGTAACCTGAATTAGGTATTACTTTTCTCTCTAATTCCAATCAAATCGCACAAGTCACAGCTCATTTCCTTCTTGCTTCTAACTTCGGTTCTTCACTTCTTCTCATCTTCCTACCTAACCTAACCTAAACTGAAAATTGCCTTTCTCTCCACCATCTAAACTTCTGTTCTTCTCACCTTCACAGCTTCACCTTGTGTAAGGAAAAAATCAGATTTAAGGTACTAAGATGATCTTCTTCGGAAGCGGAAACGTGGTGTCGATGTTGGAGATGTGACTGTTGCTGGATATGTATTTTGCTCACTGCCTTCTCCTAAGATTGCTGCTACTTCGTTCTTGTGTCTGCGTCTCACCGTCTCCTACTCTCCTTCCGTCCTTCGTGTTCTTCTGTTGGGTTTCCTAAATGTGCCTTCCACCATCGCTAGCTCCATACATATTCAGGTCATAATACTGAAGTGAATCACACGTTAATACAACACTTAGAAAATGATATTTGGAATGCACTAGAAGGGGGGGTTGAATTGTGTA
>JANIJH010000223.1:61759674-61776872 GCA_024520975.1 Erythroxylum areolatum | reverse complement strand
ATTCCTTGCCGATTTCAACGTCGGCGAGGTCAACAAGTGGTGGAGGTGAGAGCCTGGAAAGAGTGGCCGGAGCTGAGGGATCCTGAGGCAAGAACTCGTAATAGCACATGTTAGGCATGATTGTGTAAACAACCTCCGATGGTTTGGTCATTGGCTTCAAATTGAGTCCAAAGTAGCACTCGGATGAAGCATACATAGTACAAGCCATAGGCAATCCTGCACTGTAGTACTCTAGAGTAGGAATGTACTGAGCCATAGCTCCGGTGACAATCACGTCAAGGTACTTTGTTTTTGGCCAGATACGTCTGACAATTCCTGCCCAGTTCTCTCCGGCGCACTCTAAGGTGATGAACTCAGCGAGTTCTGGGTTAGGTTTCAGTATCTTACTCATGCATGCCCTTATTGAAGGGTCTGTTACCACAGGATTCAAGTTGCCAGTTGTTATGTCTTCGGCGAGCAGTTTCCAGTGAAGTTGAAGGAACCGAATTGCTCTGAGAAGGCCTGAGGCAAATACTGCGCCAACTCGTAGGACTTCTTCTCTCATCAGAAGGCCACAAAGCATCTGGGTGTACATGCTCTGGAATGAGTCAGCACAAAGAATAGCTTCATTGGGGCTTGTGTAGACATTATAAGGATCATATGGTCTGTTCTTAAAGTGGTCACTCTTGTAGTAGCTAGTTAGCACAGGGCGTGCCAATAAGCCACCTGGGGTTTTGGTTTCAGCCTTCACGAATAGAAAGTATAGACCCTTCCCTTTGTCCAAATCCGGCACGTAGCTGCTCCAACGACAAATCAAAATGGACTAACACGTCATGCTTATGAACTTATCTGAAAAACCAAGCCCTACAAATTAAAAAAAAAAAAAACATACAGGTTCATCACTGGCATTAGAAGACTGTATAACTTTTGACGACGATCCAACTCTTCCGTAATTGTTGGCATCAGTTTCCTTTCGCCAGCTGAAGTTCCAGAGCTGCATGGAAACAGTTATATATATATATATAGATGATGAACTTCGTTCTAAACCTTTTAGTTCAATGGATTTCTTATAACACATATAATATCAACATCTCCATACCTAGTAAGGAACTCAGATATGGGGTGCGAAGACAAGATAGGAGAGCGGTCACCATTAGCAATACGTTGGATTTCAGGCTGGAGATCCTCGTAAGTGATGACAGGAATTTTGGACTTGAAGCTGTCTCGGTCAGTGGCTCCATTGAGCTTGAATCTCTGGAGATACTCTGTCTTGGCATTTCTACTCAGTATCTCCGCCAAAACTCTCTCTTGCACAGCATCGACATTTGTTGTCATCTCCTCAATGAACTCGAGAGCTTTTGCGTCCTTTTCGCATGCAGGAGGACCAAGTGGGGACGGTTGAACTGACTCAACAGCCATGATCCAAATCTTTCAGAGATCAAAGCAATAGAAACTAATGCAAAACTAAAGGGAAATTATATTGATCGATGAAGTTGGAGAATGGTACGATTATATAGCCGAGCCAAAGGACGATGTCCTGCAAAACGACATGTCGTGTTCGTCGATCCCTACCCCAATATTGCTTTTGGACGGACAGACACTGGCACGTAAATAAAACTTCTGTTTCATAAGTTTGTCTAGCCTAGGAGGAGACAAGATGGCCCACTAGACATCACTTTTGTTTGCTTGAGACCATACAAGTGGGGAGCCACATGCCGTGCCATGTCAACCTGAGATTGTCCCGGTCTAATGTGCGCTGTTGGTCCTAGAGGCTGCCGGCTTTACGTACCCAACTTTGGTATGTATAGATAATGACGGCCATCATTTTAGCTTTTACATTTGGGTTACTTCTTCCTTGTGTGTTTACGTTACGTGACCTATTAAAGTTTTGAGTACGCAAGCTTAATAGATGAAATCAATTTATGTTACGGGGTGGTGTTTCCCTGTGTACTTGTTCATGTCGACGTAGTAATGATTAATTAACAAATTCTGAATCATATTGAGGGGGAAGGTGTGCCTTTCTGGGGTTGCTTTCATGTCAGGACAACTGCATTACAAGGCCGTTAGCGTTTTTTTATCCATCTTTGAAATTATTGTGGATTGGAGACGTACCAAATTGAGATTAAAAAATGATTAGAGGTTAATATTAAAAAAAATACACGATAGCTAGGGTCTAGAGATTTCATTAATCCTCGCTTAACAACCACAGTAAGGGAATCCTAAGAACATGAGATAAGGCTAATACATAAATTTAAATACCTAAGAATTATTGTAGTGTGATCTACACTGATGAGTGACCTTAAAAATGAACACTTAAGAGGCTATTTGTTCATTTCTTTTGGTAATGAATTAGAAAGGAGGTATTAAATCAATGCGGCTGAATTTGTGGTGTGACTTAACCGGAGCAGATAGAATAGAGCTGCCATTAACTAATTAATTAACAGTGATCATTTCATTTTCTTTACATGTTATGTTATTGCAGCGATGGCTGCCCTTAAATATTTGGTGGGTCTCACGCTGCATATGCATTTGGAAGAGATTCCGTCATTTAGAAATAAATTTAGTGAAGGTAGGAATTTTTTAATGTTAAACATTATTCCAATTTAATGAGATCCAATATTCTGATAAATCATACGTTCAATTTGAGTGTGGATTATAGGGGCTTTAATAACATGTTATATCTGGATTGAGAAATGTATCAAGGAATTGAACATGTTAAAGTTTAAGGAATTAAGATCTTTTAATTGTTTAATAAAAGTTAGTGAGGCTAAAGAGATAGTATAGAGGGTAACACTTTACCTTTATGACCAATTCTATTTCTCACCTAAAGGTTGTGATACCTCTCACTTATGTAAGTAACTATTACCAATAATTTTAGCATTTAGACCTGATAATATTGTACTGAAGTGAACCAAATTGTGTATATATTCATGACTATAAACTAAGCTAAAAGATATAGAATTCTATAATTAATTTTTAAAGAAAATTGTGATTTTTAATTTATATAAAATTATTTTTCTTAGATTTTGATTAAAAATAACAATAAAAAAACATGTAACATTACTATTTCATAAGGACCAATTAAATTGTATTGACACAATGATCCAATTTAACTCTTAAACTTAAATTACAATTTTACTTTAGGATCAAGTTATTAGTTTAGGTTAAATTTAAAAGTTACGTTGTGTCGTTAAATCAACAACAGTCGATTAGTTTACGTGTAATACTCGTGTCACGTGTGTTTTGTTCTTATTTTTTAAAAAATTTAAGATAAGAAATTTTTCTAAGAGCTTGTTGGACATATAAGAGCTTGATTTCGTTAATATTTTTGCAAAATTATTCCTCAAATCAGTTAAGTCAATACATATTTCTAGAAGAGTTCAGTATTTATTTAGGATTTAGGAGAAAAGGAGAACACTTACCATTAATTGGACGACAAGCCTTTTGATATCGCTCTCTATTCTAATTGTCAAAGTTTTTAAAGCAAACAATGAATTGGGAATAGGCTCTTTCTCATCATCTTGAAAAAAAAAATTTCTAAAAGAAAAAATATTTGACCGTTAGTATTTTAAAAAATCTTGAAACTTAATAGATAGTTGTTAATTATTTAGAAATAAAAATATTAGCCGTTACAATTATTTAGAAATCAGAAAGTGTGTGCTTGAAAATTATTTATTAGTTAACTTCTCCCTCAATTGTTTGGCATAAAATTAAAAAGTCAACAAGGAAAGTAAATTCTGCTTTCTCTACCCATCTTTCTTTAATCAATACTTGAACTAATGATAAACAAGACTTAGTCAAATTAATCTATCAAGTAACAAGTATTTCTTATCAGGAGAAAAGAAAACGATACTTAGTTGTTGCAACAACCCAAATATCTGAATATATGATGCACTTAATCCCTCCATTTTATTCCTGTTATTATTTAATTGCATTGCCTCGAATTGTACATGTACTCATTCTTGATCTCTAGTCCCATTGACTTCTGCTTTGAATTTCCAAGGCAAACAACGAAAGTACTATAAAATGTCTTAGTTAAAGTGCAAAGAACACTGCATTTCAAATGTAATTAGTTATTATTATTTAATCCTCTAGACCTACTCTCTTGATTGGAAGCGTTGATTATAACACCAAGCTAATTAACTTGTCCTGGTTGATGGTTCAAGCAATTGACTTTTTTACTTTTTGATTGCAGTCAGGGGAACACGGTCGAGTTATTTGGTATCTGTAACATTTTTTCCTTGGCACTGTCGTTTGGTTGGCAAACTTATGCCTAAAATCGGTAGTGGTCCAAAATTTTCCTAGTCAATATGGAACTTGGTTTTGCTTAATCTGGGTCTAGTGCCAGCTCGTTTATGAGGTTATTCTTGCTAATCTTCTTGTTAATTATCGTAATTAAGTAATCGTTGTCAAGTGGGTCTTTGCTTCATTAGACCAATTAATTACATGAAATTAGTATATAACCAGCCTATGGGACCGTATCTATAACAATTTTTTTAAATTTGAAAATTACCTAATTTTTGCTAGGAATTCAACGAATATTATCATGATGGGAAATTTTGGAGGATTCTTCTTCGATTAGGTTGACTAGGTACATGAATGTCCATGGGTCGACTTATATAGGGGAGACTAGAGATGTAGGCTATGACGTTATTCTCCCTGAAATGTGTTAATTTTCTCCTCCTTTGTGGAAAAAATTCATAATTTGACCCTCTCAGTTACCATAACACTTTGCTTGCACCCTTAGCTAAGATTTTTGCCCATAGCCAATCTCTAAATTGGTATTCTTAAAAATACAACTTAAATGACAAGATTTATGATAAATACTAAAACGTTCACCCTAGATAGCACTATTCGAGAGAAATTTAACCTTATATTGTAATTCACAGTCATGATCTTTGTGTATGGATACCTTTAAGCAAGTAAGATTCAAAGTTTAGACCTCATTTCAGCATCTATGGTTCCCAAAAATAATTCTAATAATGCTTTCGTCCTTTGAACAATAAAAACTTTGAAGTGAATGCTATTGGCATGCTTTGCAATATTGATTAGTGCACGGTTAACAATTGGAGATAAATTTGATGATTGAAATAAATATAATTTGGATAAATTTAAACTTGTATTTAGATTTTTTTCCTCAAATTTATAAAGGACATAGCTATGTTGTTGTTATTACAGCCTAACATCTTGATTTGCCGCCGTACGCACCTAACATACGGGGACAGAGGAAAAGTAAGCCCTAAAGCAATGGAACACGTGCCAAGTGCAGCTGTAAATTGAAGCAATGTTCCTACAAGTAATTTCCGTACGAGTCCAAATCAACTCTCTGGTTGTTAGTCGCAAAACGTGTTGTGATAAGACCTGCAAATCAATCTTTTACGAAGTCTAGCTTCTGCAAGTCATAGAAAGTTCGGCTTGCAGCGACAATAGCGTCCAAGCTCGCACTTGTGGTAGTCTAGTAGGCCGCAAATTTCAAGATGATTTCGTTCATCACCATACCCAAGTCAAGAACATCAACGACGATCACGCATGTTTGGTATGGGGCATGTGCGTAGTAGGAGTATTGGTCAAAGAAGCAATAATAATTTCACGAGTTTCATCAACCTCTACTAGTTACTTGAAGACAAGCACAAGCCGTTGAATATCTAATGAATCCCATGTTTCCCTCAGGGTTTGCAACTTACTTTAACCCTTATTTCATTACAGTAATTCTTGGCGCTTTAGATAACTCACTCTTGCGTGGTCTAATGATGGCCAAGAAGCTTGTAATGCAGAAGAAACGGTCACTTAGTGTAAAATTATAAACGAAGACTCTATTCGCAAGATTGAAGCTGCAAATGTCTCGCTATGATTTTTATGTCACGGCACGCAGCACCAAATACCAAGTCACCAACCATATTTCTTCCGTAGCAGAACAAGT
Source organism: Erythroxylum areolatum (assembly GCA_024520975.1). Classification (NCBI taxonomy): domain Eukaryota; kingdom Viridiplantae; phylum Streptophyta; class Magnoliopsida; order Malpighiales; family Erythroxylaceae; genus Erythroxylum; species Erythroxylum areolatum. Next base: position 61,770,973 of record JANIJH010000223.1, on the reverse strand, counting down.
TCATGGACTAAAAAGAACAAATTGCTACTGATTTTTGGTCTCTTTTTCTCTGCCCTTTTGTCTGACCTTTCCTTTTCTCTAGATGAAAGGTTGCTACCAACTTATCAGAAGTTGATGAACCCGGACAAATACAGTGCAGTATGTTTGATATTTTTCCTTCAAAACCGTGTCTGGTCTATTCATGAACAAAGACAACGCAGATAAATGACAAAGTTAACCGTGTCAACTTTTATTGATTGTCTGTCCAATTTCCTCCCACTACTGCCCGTTTCATTTTCGTGCATCTTTTCTTTTTCCTTTGCTTCATGATTTAAGACGCCTTTACTGAATTTTTTAAATCATCAAATTACTTCGAAAATAATATTAAAAATACAAAATAATTTTTAATTAAATTCATGTCAAATTATTAGTTTAATGTAAATTATTATTTGATTGATATTAGTACTTCAACTTAGTGTGTGTATATGTATATATATATAATTTAATTAATACTATAAGACAATTTTAAATAATTTTAAATAATAAAATATTTTTTAAAAGGAATGAACTTACATAGTTTATATTTTATATTTTTTTTCACCATCCACATTGCATTAGCCAAAAAGAGACTAATCATCAAAATTGTGAATACTATAAAACCAAGAGTATTAATTGTTTTAAAAACTTTTCGCAAACTTCTTTAACACCAATAAAATAAAAGCAAACAAAACTGAAATAATAAGAACACTAAAAATTTGGTAACGTAATTCGGCACACCTTGTCTATATCTGCTGGGTCCTTATCTAGTTTAATAACTTTCACCGAAGTATAATAGATTTACTTAAGGTTTTACTGAGCCGACCCTCTCAACCCTTGACACTATCTCTCAACCTCACTTCCCGTGAAAGAATTTCACACTTAATAGTACGACTGCCTCGTACTAACCTCAATAGAAGATTTTCTCAATCAATCTTTTAACAAAAGAACAATGAACAAATAACTCAAGTGATTAAAATAATAAAGAACGAAAACTAAATACACTCGAGATAGAAAAGAACAACTTTTCGATGAGTTCTGCTCTACTGAAATAGATCTGGAAGTCGTCGCAACAATAATGGACTGATTCATAAAAACACCAACAAGCCACAACTATACCGATAATATATTCACTAACCAAAATATATGCAGTCCATAAAGAAATCAATTAATAATCATTGTCAATCTACCACTGTCTCATAATTTTCTGCACTTCAATGTTATCTACCCATACAAAATCTCTTGGCCACACCTTTAAAAAAATCCCAGCAATAATTGAAAAGAACACTGCTGTCTTGTTCACGTTGATAATGGCCTACGACAATCAATCCATTTAACTCAAGAACATAAAAATCCCAAGCACGTCCACCAACCAATTGCACTTTATCTTATATCCCAAAAATCACGTAGGCTATATTCTTCTTGGCAATTCTCTACAATGATGACGTGATAAAGTTGATTAAGACTTTCTCCATCACCTAGGACTTCCTAGCTGGTGCTGTGTTTTTCAATAACAATTAAATAACACTCTCGTTGTTATGCAACACCCCCATATATTCAACACCCACTGCCCACTTAATAATACTCACACACCCACACTTCAATTAATGCACACACTTCATCGTTCCAGTTCAAAACATGCAAAATCACTTTCCTTTTTCTGCTCAATCAAAAAATCCAATCGTACATCATTCAAATACTAACATAATAATAGACTTCAATCCAAGATAGGATTCTATCACAACTACAAGATTATCTATATCGCTTTAGAATTCAAGTCATTATCTAATTAATATATTATATGTCCAATTAATTAACAATGCCAAAACATATATCCTAACAATCTCTCCCTTTTTGGCATTGTTTGTTACAAATATGAAGCCCCCCTAAATAACATAGTTGGACATATAAGTTTCAAATTCACAATCCACATGAGATGAAAAAAGAACCCCTCCTTAATCAAATACCAATTTCCAAAGAACATCTAGTTATCCAATTATCCAAATTTCTCTCTCACTGGACAAAAAGAAGTCAAAAAGTATGACAAATAGTTATGCATATACCTTGAAATCTTCCATTGAATAGAATATTCACCATAAACAATCTAATATCTCCCCTTAGGAGAAAACATTATCAACACGCATAATCATAATAGCAGACGTTTCATAAACATACGAAGATGACAATTTACGACTAGTTAATACACATGCCAACATATCACTACTTACTTCAATTTTATCTTCATAAGACTAATCATATTCATAAACCTAAGCAATTAAAGATGAGTGTTGCCAATTTAGTGAGACACAGAAATACCTGAGAGAGATCCATATCGATGAGAGAGCTAACGAGTCTTTGATGGAGCCAAATAGAAGTTGCAATACAAAATACTAAAAAGATGAGACGACAATTGCAACATAAAACTAAATAACTAAAAAAAATTTCTTTTTGTTGTCTTTTTTGTTTTTTTAACAACAAAAGATACTTCAAAAATGTAAAATACACTATCTCTGTGCTCCTAGAAGAATCTCAAACTTGGGCTTATTCCTCGTCACATTATCTCGGTCATCGGTTTCTTCTTTAGAAGTAACTAACTTATCATCTGTTTGACTAGTTACTTCACAAACAATAACTAATTGTGAATCTATACATTTACTTGTTTTTTCTTCACTATATTTTTGTGCTTGTACTTGACCCTTTCTAATTCAAGCTTGCTTTGATACCATGAGATGCTGATAAAAATTTAATGGAGAGTATCTAGATTGTCAGTTTTGACCCATTTGAAACATTATTTGTAACATCTTATAGCATCTCAACCTTATGTACCCAATAACTCCGCAAAAATGACACGTTGGTATAAATCTTCAGTTCTTTCTCGATGTTTCTTCTTCTTGGACAAATCTGAACATATTATTTTTCTCCTCATTCACTTTAGAACATTCGCCCTTATAGCCAATGCCTTGAAGATCCCCTTTAACTTTACCAATTTTCATTAATTTTTCTAGTTTTTTATGCCTCCATTCAACATTCTCAATCCCTTTTCAATACTTAACGATTTCATTCTAGCTTTACCAAGCTCATCTGATGTCAACATCAATTTCTTTTCTAACTCTTGTATGGTGTTCTTTATGGAGAGATTCTCTTCAATCTTTCATTCTTTCTACATATTTTCAACCATTTTTTGTACATTAATTCGTAAGCCTCGTAAATGGTCTCTTTTTTATCACTTGACTCACTTTCATCACTGTCATAATCTGATGATAGGTCTTGAGATGAGTTATTTTCGAAATTTTACAATTTTCTCTCTTTTTGGTCTTCTGTTACTTCCTTCTCAGTTACTGTTAAGCAAGTAATTGGACTTTTGCTATATAAGGCAACCAATGCAACACCATTCGCTATTTCTTCTTCACTTTAGGATTCGTTATCACTTTATGTGCTTGTATAGGATTTTTCTTTTCTCTTCTTCATGGTATTAGCACACTCCGCTTGAACATGGCTAAAGTTTTAACATTCAGGGCATTGAATTTTCTTTACCTTACTTTCTCCCTTTTGAGTTTTGGCTTGTTTGAAGTTGTTATTTGATGAGCTCCCACCTTTTTGCCTAAACTCGGGTTTGTCTTTTTTTACTCTCTTCAAGCACTTACTGAACTCTCTTGTTAATAGCTCCACATCCTCATTCTCGTCGGATTAATCTTTTACATCATTCGCAGTTTTTCCAGTTTCTACCTATAGTGCCAATCCTTTGCCTCTTTCTTGCTTACCTTTCAAAAGATTCATTTCAAAGTTTGTAAGGATTCCAATAACTTTTTCCAATAACAGATTATCAATGTCGTGAGCTTCTTCTATTGCTGCAATTTTAGAAATAAATCTTGGAGGCAGTGATCTCAATGTTTTCTTGGCTAATTTCACGTTGGAGTATTTTTTTCCCAGTTGATGTGCCTGATTCGTTATATCTCGCAGTTTTTCATAAAAGTCTCCAATAGTCTCATTCTCATCCATCTTCAGCTCTTCAAACCGTACAGCTAACATTTGTAGTTTCTAAGCTATCATAGATTTTGATCCTTTATGAATAATTTTCAAAGCATCCCACGCTTGAATAGTTTACAAAGTATCTCACGCTTTTTTAGCTGTTTCTCAGGTTGATATTATTGAGAAGTGTCCCTCATCAACAGCACTGAATATCGCATGCATTGCTTGTGAATTTTCAAGTGCATTTTCTTCTTTGGCTCTTGTCCATTCAGATAGATCTTTTTGAACTATCTATCCTTTATTGTCAGTAATCGTCGGATGTGTCCACCCATGTACTACCAAATGCCAAGCTTTTGTATCCTGAGCTTGGATGAAGACTGTCATCCGTGATTTGCATGTAGGATAATTAAAGCTGTCCAACAGTGGTGGTGTGTTGACTGATGCTCCTTCTCTTATAACCATGTTTGTGAAACTAGAATCTGCACTAACTTGCTATCAAGTTCTGAATCGATGACCTCGCTCTGATACCAATTATAAAACCAAGAGTGTTAATTGTTTCGCAAACTTTTTGCAAACTTCTTTAGCACCAATAAAATAAAAGCAAGCAAAACTAAAATAATAAGAACACCAGAAATTTGGTATTGTAGTTTAGCACATCTTGCCTACGTCTGCGGGACCCTCACCCAGCTTAATAAATTTCACTGAAGTACAATAGATTTACCCAAGACTTTACTGAGCCGACCCACTCAACCCTTAATACTATCTTTCAATCTCACTTCCTGTGAAAAAATTTTACACCCAATAGTACGACCGTCTTGTACTAACCTTAACAAAGGATTTTCTCAATCAATCTTTTAATGAAAGAACGATGAACAAATAACTCAAGTAATTAAAATAATAAAGAACGAAAATTAAATACACTTAAGATAGAATAGAACAACTTCCCGATGAGTTCTACTCCACTAAAATAGATCTAGAAATCGTCGCAACAACAATAGACTGATTCGCAAAAACACCATCATGAAGCCATAACTGCACCGATAACACATTCACCAACCAAAACATACGCAGCCTATAAAGAAATCAATTAATAATCGTTGTCAACCTACCACTATCTCATAATTTTCTACACTTCAATTTTATTTGCCCATACAAAATCCCTTAGCCACTCCTGTAAAAAAAATCCCAGCAACAGTTGAAAAGAACATTGCTGTCTTGTTAATATGTGATTTCATTGATATCATATACTAATTAAAAAAAATTATTACTGGTTATAATATTTTTTAAAATATGACTCTATTATAAGTTATTATCTTAAAATTTAAATCTAATTGGACCACATCTCTAAGTTTTTTTTCTAAATTTCATCTTTTGAGATGGAATTCCCAAATTAAGTTAAACAAATGTTATTTCATTTTAAATAATATTGCAAAACTTGCGAGCCCTTGTCGTGGATGGTGAAGTCGGAATAGAATTTAAAGATATGCCTTTGATTGAATTTAATACCTGTTTAGCAAACACAGTTCAGTGAGAAGGATGTTGTGTTCCTTCTCACCATTATCAAGTAACAAGAAATCAAATTATCAAGTGATTAACTTTGGCCTATGGTGAGGATCATGAATTAGTGATTCTGGTGACATTTGGCGTGTTTGATCAGCCAAGTCTTCATTGAAATGTCAAAGTTACGTTTTCTTGGTTCATATGTACTTCTTGTCGACTAACTATCCTATCATATTAATATATTGATTTTGTAAGACCTAGACTAGCCAATACAAATATGGAACGTAATATTATAACTTTTGAAAAAGTATTAATTATGAATAAAGATAAAATTTGCCTATTGACTAAAGTAATTTTTCACAAAATTAAAAACAAATACCTTTGTTTCATTAAATTATTGCACAACTTTTATAGGATAAGGTTTATCCTTATACGCCATTACAATTCACAATCGACAACTTACGTTGAATTCTAAGATTAGGACTTCTAAAAGTTTTAAAATTTTGTGTTTGCTTTACAAAACATAGACAAGAAAAGTACAATCAGAGGAACACAAAATGGATTCGATACGTAGCCAGGATAAAGACAATCAACGAATGGTAGAAAAAAATTAGTGTATCCTGATAATGATCAGCTTGAAAGGTTGTCCAAAATCAGTATCTGAATTTACCAAAAAAAAAAAAAAGATCATTATCTTAATTTAAGATGTAGATTTAAACATACTAGTTCAAAGTCGACTTCATATTTCTACAAGAAACCTTGAGAGATTAACATTTTATACGATTGATTATTATCACACTCAGTCCGAAGTCTCTCAATAAAACGAAATTTAGAAAAGTCTGATAGTACGTAACCTTACTCTTATATAATAGAGGAGCTATTTCAGGACATCTTATATGATTGATAAGAAAATTAATTTACGAACTTATTGAATTACTAAAGAACTATGAAATTAGAAGCTACAGCGACATAATTGTTTTCCCAGGAAGGCCCTGTTTTGGTCAAAGTGTAAGTGTAAAACGTCACACCCACCGGCAAATCTTTCTTGATTCACGATGACCAACTAAACAAAGATTATTATCCAAACCTATATCCTTTGCACATGCTAACCTTAAAAAGGTTTTGTTTATATGTTAAATAAAAAATAATTAACCATTCCTCGAACCTAATATCAGGAGGTGGCTCTAGATTCAAACCTTACCTATTGAGGCTTTAACATCATATATTTCTGTCTTCAAAAGTTGGCCTTGCTACAACTAAATTTATGCGAATAGGTGCCCTACATGCCGGCCATTTCTTGTCAAATTTTAATGCTTAGGTTGCTTAATTATTTAACTCTGGTTTGGATGGGCCCGTACCATTAGGTTTTGTCCATTTTAGTCACGTCGGGTTCTAGATTTAGCTCCTCCCTCGTGGGGAGTCGAATCTGTGACCTCAGGGTTTTGTTGGGTGCATGACTCACGCCTCACATAGCCCAGTGGTGTGAGGCGTGGGTCAAGCACCCAACAAAACCCTGAGGTCATAGGTTCGACTCCCGCTGCCCCCACAGGATGTGCAGCGCCCCCAATGGGATGTGGGTGTGACCAAAGGGGACAAAACCAAAAAGGTGCGGGTCCCACTCCCAAACCAAACTCTATAGCTGTCGATAGTAAATCAGAATTATAACAGGTCGAAGTCTTATACAATAATTTTAATATCACCATTTTTTGTTGTATTTTGATTTTAATTATATATAATACATACAAACAAAATGCAAAATAACTAAGAGATTAGTAGTAAAGTAAAATAATGAAAGTTAGCCTAATAGTTCCAGTAAGAAGATTCTTAATGATAGATGTATAAATATTTATTTAGCCTAATAGTTCCAGTAAGAAGATTCTTATCATAATGAAAGATCTACAAATATTTATATTTTAATTTATTTTTATAATATAATACCAAGGAAACATTTAACTATAGTTGAGTGGAAAATGATATCGATATGTGGAACGGTCACAGCTCTTAACTTTTGTAGAAAAACCAAAGGCAAGCACACATAGGTGTCCAATTTCCATTGTAACAGAATCATATTGTTACTATCTCATCGTAGTTGTCTTATTAGTTAATTAATTATTATAGAGGGTGTAAGGCACCTTATATATACGAGGTGTATTCTTAAAAATATAATTAATATAAAATATATACAATTAAATTGACTGCTAAGAATTAAAAATGTACACTAGAAGAAAAGTGTCATTTAATGACGGAAATTACCGACGAAAAACGTTTGGATTTCGTCGGTAATAAAAATTTGCGACAGAATATTTCGATGAAAAAAGTCGTTAGAAAAACAGCTGTCGGTAAATTTACCGACAGATCGGTAAAATTTTTTAAAAAACCCAACATTAAATGAATAAAGAGAATCTAATATTACCAATAAATCCTATCAAGGTGCATCATTGAAATAGAAAGTAAATATGTGTTTTTCTCCATCTTCACAAAAACACATTTTTTCAATAGTATGCATTTTGTCAAACACCTAATATGCATGAACTTTACATCCCAACATTACAACCAAATTTCAAAACTAAACCTTCTAACACTAACATTTCCACCTTAAATGTTGTATCCATTCACAAAAATCAACATACATACCAAATAAATCAAAGACAAAAACAAACAAAAATACATAAACAACCTTTACCTCTACGAAAATGTAAAACTGGTGGGAGAAGAGAAAAACCCACGCTACAACGAAAATGCAATGTCGACAACAGATGCCGGACGGGAGAGTAAGTCGTCGGAGGAGGAAGAAGAAAGAAGAGTCAAAGGAAGAACGAATTCAGCTAGGTATAATAACGTTCAATAGCTATTTAAGTGAATAACGTTCAGCAGCTGCTACACGACGACATTTGAAGTTTACCGACGGAATTTTCCATCGCTAATTTCCATCGAAAATGTAAAAATTTATTATCTTGCCTTTAATTCGCGCAATATCTACCAACGATAATGCTTCCGTCACTAATTTGCCAACTTTATCGACGGAAGAAATATAACCATCGGTAATTTCATTGTAATTACTGACGGAAATTTTACCGTCCTTAAAGTCCGTCACAAAATTTGTCTTAGCGATGGATATTAGAACCGTCGCCAAACGAAAATTTTATCGTCGATTTTAGCGACGGAAATAGGATTTCTATCGCTAATTCGCAACGGTTTAGTTTCCGTCGGTAATTTTCCGTCACTAGTTACTACTTTTCTTATAATGGTAGTGTCTAGAAGTTAACAATAATGTTCATTATATGCTATTAGTCCCCATTAAACTTGTAATTGGAATAATTGTGAGCTTGTCTTGAAGTGCACGAAGGACAAAAGTGGTTAGAGCTTTAGTTATAATATCGATGATTTGGTTAGTTGCTGCGATTCACTAAATAAAGGTAGGCTTTTTAACTATTAAGTTACGATCAAAGTAAATATCTATCTCAATATGCTTTGTGTGAGTATAAGAAGTTGGATTAGTAGCAAGATAAGTAGCAATAAGATTGTCACACCAAAAGGTAGGTTTGACATGAGACAAGCCAATTGTTAGCCCCTTAGCACATGAAAACACTTCACAGCTAGCTAGAGACAGGACATAGGTGGAACGTTAGCTGGATTACACGTATGGCGGAGGCATCTGAAAGCTACAATGTGACTTAGCAAGTTAGATCAAGCATGGTGCAACTTTTGTTAGAGTTTCAGACTGTGTACGAGATGACATGGCTAAGGCTAAATTCTTGATGGACTAAGGACTTAGTGTATGTAGCACTCCACTCTCGCAAGACCCGAACCCGATATCGATATTGATATCCGAGTTTGTGTCCCGCGAGGGAGGCATGCTAAAGCACTCAATATCACAAAAGTCGGTATAAATTTTATTTTTCAATAACATAACATGCGGAATACATACTCAAATTGGCCCCCTATTCATTCATCAACATGTTCAAGTAATACAATTTTCAATAGTCATTTGGGCCCTTCCACAAATCAATTTATACAAGAAGTGTGGAATACATAATTCGATACAAAAATAGAGAAATGCAATGTAGACGCGAACTGATCCCAACCTCTATCCTTCACTTGAATGCTGTGTGTATACTTCCGTTGGCCTAACGGGGTATTCTTCTGAGTCCTGAAAAGTATTTGTAAATTTTGGGTGAGTTTTGCGAACTCAATGAGTGACCATCCTCGATAGCTCACCCAACCACATAACACATACACATATATCATACAGAATTCAAATTTCACATTCAGATCATTTAAACATTCATATTATGGTTATGCCATTTGTATGAGACTCACATTCGTTCTTATTGTTGTGACTAAGTGCCGCTCACATATACAGAATACTAGCCCGTAGGCTCAGTCAGAATAGAATACTGACCCGTAGGACTCAGTCAGAATGGAATACTGGCCCGTAGGCTAGTCACATCACATAATCACAGAGCATAGCTTTACGTGGAAGCACTTCATACAGGTAACTCAAGTCACAACGCCTTTATCTGAACATGCATTTTATGAAATGCCTCAATCATATTTGCACATGTCATCGGACTATAGTCTAGCATTCAACATTAAGTTGAGCATTCACTTAATCATCTTGCATGCAATGCACATTTCGAAAACACTTAGTTCATCTTATTCACATACACTGGGTATTTCAATATTTCAGATCAATCATCACAATCAATCACATTCATATACACATTCATCATACAGAGATCAATGTATACAAAATTCAATCTAAAGCAAACAATGAAGTGAGACCATCTAGGTCTAGTTACAGTACGCTCCATATTAACACTAGCTTCATGATCCGGAAATGACTAGATGGGGGACGTTTCATCTTGTATCATCAATGCAAAATACACGATGCATATACATTAATACTTGCACAATTATAAGCATTCGTATAGTTACAAGTGTGTATATAAAATATGTATGATGCATGTTCATGACAATCCTGGGTATTAGTCCATTAATTTTATCACAAAATTGTTCTCATATCAAAATTCATCTTTGTACTTCTCTCTCTTTTTCATAACATTCTCTCTCTTTTCTCTAGAATTTTCGTTCTTCTCCTTTACTTATCCTTCCATTCACATTTTTATTCTTCATTTATAAGCAAGACAACACTTCTTCTTCCAATTATGCCCTTAATGATTGAGAATTGTCCTATTTGCCCTTCCATTTATGCCTTATGTCTTTTACAGTTAAGTGTCTTGCCAAAAATACCCTTGCACATTCTAACATAGCAACTTTATTCTAGAAGACTCTTCTCTATTGTCTTACGTTTCTAAGGACACTAAAATCATTCAATTTGGTTTAGTGATTCAAAAGATGCACTTCAAACATTTTTAGACTACTCTTGTCTATAACAGTATACTATGCACAACTTCTATCTGAAATTTGAACATCTTAGAGAATGAATTAGGTTCCAATTTCTTCATTCCATCTGTAGCTCCATATCTCTAGTTTACTCCAAATCAGAAATCATCTCATTTGGATCTATAGAGCTCCAGAAATTATCAAAATACTAAAGTATGTTCAGTGGAATAACATCAATTCATACTATTTAAGAGTACACTCACTATACCCGTCCCACGTTTTCCACCCAATCTTTCTTGCTTCATTTCATATGGCTATGATTTTTTTCAAAGATATAGATCAACGTCTTAAGAATCCAATGGTTCAAGAATCAAGTCATTCGGGTGTCTATAGAAGTAGTTATGGATAAAAGAATCAAACAAGGTTTGGTCCTTAATCATATTGAACCTATTCGAAACAATAGCATAAC
>JANIJH010000223.1:61746950-61759574 GCA_024520975.1 Erythroxylum areolatum | reverse complement strand
ATCAGAGGCCAGTAACATGCTCAGTCAGTGAATGCAGTGAAATCCTATCAAACTGTCCCAATTACGAAAATACCCTTGCTAACAGTAACGGGATGTTGCAAACTGAGACTCAAAAAGTAAAACTAAGACAATGAACAGTAACTAAGATGATAATGACATCATTCTAAGACGATATTAACGTCATTTTGAGACAAAGCAAAATGAGATGGTCAAACTGAGACTCAAAAAGTCAAACTAAGATGATAAAATCTCATAATTTGTAATGCTCTTATCTTTCAACTCTGACATCTAAAATTTACAAAATTTATATCCTTAGAAAGATGGTGAAAAAATATACAACTTTCAAGAAGATAATTTTACCAAAATCTATCTATATAAATCCACATTTTCTCCTGAAGTCAGAATACGAATTTCACCTTCAGCTCCCAATGTACTGGACCCAGTCTTCACTTCATGACAAATTTTGAGACTCTTAGAGACAGAATTGAAATTCAATATCTTCATACAAAATGTAGCCATATATCTCTAGGTTAATCCAAATTAAGAAGCATCTCGTTTGGACAACTAGAGAAATCGTTGTGGCTAAAAGACTGAGGCATATTCAGTGAATATTTTTTAGATTTTCAAACTTTCAGTATTTTACAACACCCAATCGCTCATGATCGTTCAAAACATTAAATTAACACTATAACCAGATTTTTCATCCCCCAACAACACAGTATTTATGAACAAACACGTAAATTTCATTTTCTATGCAAATGACAGTAACTTATCAACTTTATTTTACAAATCTCCAACTCTAAAGGATTTCTTCACCACTTACCTGCTAAAAACTCCAAAATCTTCAAGCCCGCCTAAACTCCACATGTTTTAAGTACTCCACTGAGTACAATGACCAGCTTTTGTTTTTTTTTCTTAAGGTAGAAGACACAAATAGCAAGGTGTGTTTGATGTAGGAAAGGAAAAAAAAAAGAAATCTCTTAGAAGGGGTTAGATAGAAAACTCTGTGTGTGTGAAGAAAATTTCAAGAAGATCACCATCAAGAATGAATCTAGATATATAACTTAACTTTTCAACTGTCAGAAACAGTAACCTACATCTTAGCAAAGTACACAGCCTAAGAGATATTTGTCACTTCCCTCACATCCAACTCTAACTTAGTTTCTTTTGAACTAACTCCCTTAAACCCCATCTTTACAATTCAACTATCTCTAAAACTCAATTTGATGTCTTTTTCCTATTCTCCAAAATTTTCCAAAATTTAAGACTAAATTTACCAGAATTCACAATTACAAGATTCTTACTGTCCAATAGAATTTTCAACATAAATAAATTCAAAATTTTCAAAACACCCAAAAATCATAACTCAATCAATTATACCCGGAATTATTCATGAATGCATGTACTGTCATTTTGATGTATGCAAAAATTCACTATTTACATATATGTGCATATCATGAAATTCAGGAGCATGAAATATGTTTCCTATTTCCTCCGTAATCTCCCACATTTACAATTTTATCCATAAGGTGGGTAATGGGATATTACAGTGTATGCTCAAATGGACAGATTGTGGATAATGGAATTGAAATGGGTAAGCATTGGATCAGACCAGTGTGTTATGACTGACTTTGGCTTGGATGAATTATCATCAATGGATAGAGATCATAGGGAGATCCTGGATGATGTGACGGAGGAGATCACAGAGGATAAACATCAGTTTTAAAGGATAAAGACCACGTGGGAAGATCATATGAAAATAGTGGCCATCTTCGTAGATAGGGATAGATCATGTGTAATCTTTTATCTTGTTAGTTGGGATGTAGGTAGACCATATCGGATAGAGTCCTATTTAGAAGAGGATGTTATCGTATAGGATAATGATGTAATCTGATAGGATAAGATGTGATCTTGGGTAGTAGAGTTCTGTTAGGATTCTAACTTGTCCCTTAAGCCTTGATGCTTATATATAGCTCATTTGAGCCTTACTCCTTACACAGAGACAATAGAGACACTCTGAGATTATGAGAACATCCTTTGTATACTTTGAGGGAAGTAATAAAGGTTGTCATTATTATTGTATCTCTTTCTTGCTTTATTATTACCTTTGAATATTTTATTATTTTCATAGTTTCTTGCTAGTGTGAGAGTAAATACTGTGAGGGTCGTGAGACATTCAAGAACAAGGATTGTTGGTTGACGATCACGTGTGGAAGGTTCAGTCTTATTTAACTGGACCTAAGTAAGATTTTCATGCAAAGGGATAAGTGCGACTTGTGGATAAGTTCAGTGCTTAAGAAGACCCTTGTAACAATCCAATATATGAGATGAGATTGCATAACAAAGGACAGGTGGAAAGTGTCATGCGATATACAAGTTCGCAATGGAGAAGTAAGAGTTGTTAGATGAGGCAAGGGATATTCTTTGTAAGGCTTCTTGAGGGATGAAGAAGCAAGTAGGCTTATAGAGGAGACCGTTAAAGTTCGATGTGGGAGATAAAGAAATGTTTAAACTTACCCTATAGATTTGGAAGAAGATCTTGAGCAAGCAAGTGCATTGTAGATTTGTGCAAAAGTACGATGGACCATTTAAAATGTTGAGTAAAGTGAAGAATATGGCATACAGGTTGAAGTTGCTCAAGAGATTGAAGGTATACCATACTTTTCATGTTAGTTTTCTCAAGCCTTATCATGAGGATGCATCAGATCTGAATAGGAGTTAAGTAAAGAGAGCTCCACCGGATGTGACAAACTAATTCGAGGATTAAGTAGAGAAGATCTTGGGTCACTGAACAATAGGGTAGCATAAGAAGAACTGACGAACAGATTTCTTAATCCAGTGAAAGGAAAAGTCGATCATGGAAGCTACATGGGAGAAAGATATTACCTTATCGCAGTTTAAAGATCAGGTGAACACCTACCTTCAGACTAGTTTGATGAGGGCATCAAATTCAAATGATGGGGGTAGTTTGTTAACTCATTAGCATATGAAGGTAGTTCACAGCTATCTAGAGACAGGAATTAGGTGGAAGGTTAGCTGGATCATATGTATGGTGGAAGCATGTGAAAGCTCCAAGTTGACTTAGCAAGTTAGATTAAGCATGGTGCAAATTTTGGTAGAGTTTGAGACCATATACGAGCTGACATGACTGAGGCTAAGTTCTTGATGGAATAAGGGCTTAGTGTATGCTTAAATAGACTGACTATGGTTAATGGAAATGACATGATTAAGCATTAGATTGAATCAGTATGCTGTGACTGACTTTGGCTTAGATGACTCATCATCAATGGATAAAGATCATGGGGAGATCTTGGATGATGTGGCGGATAAGATCACAGAGGATAAACATCAGCTCTAAAACATAAAAATCATATGGGAGGATCATTTGAAGATAGTAGACATCTTTGTGGATTGGGATAGATTATGTGTAATCTTTTATCTTGTTAGTTGTGATGTAGATAGACTTTATCAAATAGAGTCCTATTTAGATGGAGATGTTATATTATAGGATAATGATGTAATCTAATAGGATAAGATGTGATATTAGGTAGTAAAGTTCTGTTAGGATTCTAACTTATCTATATATAGCTCAGTTGAGCCTTGCTCCTCCCACAAAGATAGAGAGATGCTATAAGATTGAGAGAGCATCCTTTGTATACCTTGAGGGAAGTAATAAAGGTTGACATTAATGTTGTACCTCTTTCTTTCTTTATTGTTGCCTTTGAATATTCTATTACTTATGTAGTTTCTTGTGAGCAAGCGTGAGAGTGAAACTGCAAGGGTCGTGAGGCATTCAAGAATAAAGATTAGTTGGTCGATGATCACATAGGGAAGGAAAAGGGGTAGCACGACTTGTGGATAAGTTTAGTGCTTAAAAATATCTTTGCAACTATATTTATATGAGAAATTGTATTAATAGCAAGAAAAGTAGTACTAAGATTGTCGCATCATAAGGTGGGATTGAGATGAGACAAGCAATCCTATTAAGTAAGGAATAAATATATCACAATTCATTACGATCAAAGTGAGCAATAATGGCTTACTTGTTGGCACTCTATGATATGAGATTAGGACCCAAAAAATTACAGTAACCAGAGGTGGAGCACCGATTATTAGAATAACTAACCCAGTTTGCCTCATAGTAGGCATATAGGTCAAGTGAGTTAGCTTTAATAAGGTGAACATCATAAGAAGGTTGGATTGTATATATTGAACAATTCTTTTCACTACAAAGTTGTGAATATGGGTAGGATAGTGAAGGAATTATGACACAATACTAATGTCAAACTAGGTATTTAGGTAAGTAAGACAAAGACACTGAAGAGCACTAGTAGTGTTATCGTAGAGTGATGTGCTGTAATTTTTAGAGGGAGGAAAAGAAGGGGGGTTATAGGTATGCGTATATGTTTACAAGAATTACGAAATGTGAAGTTAAGGAGGTCCTTAATTTATTTAGTTTGGGTAAAAAAACTTTAATAGGTGTGGTCATAACTTCAACACTAAGAAAATAATGATGCAAGCTAAGGTTTTTAATAAAAAAGGCAGTGCTTAGCTCATGTATCAAAATGGTGATGGAAGTTTGTTAAGAACTTGTAATGGTGATGGAAGTTTGTTAAAAACTTGTCATCAAGATGTCAATCACATAACTTAAGAGGTAAGTGGTGTGAGATGGAGTGAAATAAATGACAACAAAAGGGTTAGATTTTATAGAGTGAAGTAAATTTCATGGAGTTTTTGAATTAATTAATGAAATCAAGCCTGTAAAACTTATTTGAGACTATAAAAGGCTTTATAAAGAAGGCATATATGGTTTGGATTTTGAGGGTCAGTAAAACTAAGAGGTTGACTCATGAAAACTAGTTCTGAAAGGTTGTCATAAAGGAAGCAATTGTTAACATCTAGTTGCTTAATAAATAAGTTATTTGTGAGAGAGAAAGCGAGAATGAGATGAATGATAGTAGGTTTGGAGACATACTGAAGGTATTGGTGTAGTCATCACCTAGTGACTGATGATAGTCTTTGATACTAAGGTAAGCTTTGTAACAATAAAAAAAATCATCAAATTTATGTTTAGTTCAAAAGATCCATTTATATTTAGCAATATTGACATTAAGTGGTGATAGGATAAAGGAAGTTTGATTATGAAGGAGGATAGTGAACTCATCAAATATAGCTTAGCACCAACGAGGAAACTTACTTATTTGGATAAATGAGGTAGGAGTTGGAAGATTGAGTGTTGTTGGTGTAAACGACGTTAAGAATATGTAAGCAATCTATTAAATTTACAATGGGCCTACGGGCCCACAAGAGTAGGAAAGTAAGACCACACACAACCCAAATGAAATTCCGTCCTAAAATCAATTGGGAATAGGTGGAATAGTCTACTAGGCTTATATATTAGTTTTCTTTCCCCTCTTTCTTCAATGTAGGACACACACATGTGAGTATTCTTAGCACTCCCACTCACATGTGAGTCCTTTTTTAACTTGGCAATCTGGAGAAGTATGTAAACAATCCCCATCAGGGAGTTGCTTAAATGATAGGCCCCCTTCTGGGGTAAACAGTAGATCAAAATCTCCATGGGCTCTAATACCATGTTAAATTTGCAATGGGCCTATAGGCCCACAAGAGTAAGAAAGTAAGACTACACACAACCCAAGTGAAGTTCCTTGCTAAAACTAATTGGCAATAACTGGAATAGTCCACTAGGCTTATATGTTAGTTTTCTTTCCTCTCTTTCTTTAATGTGGGACACTTATATATGGGTATTCTTAACACAATCACGTGTTTAGTGATCATGGGATGATGAGAATGAATGGGTGGAGAAGATGGTGGGGGTGATGGTGAAGTAGGAAAAGGAGATGAAGGTTGGGGAGTAGATAAGGTAAAAAGGTAGTATCGCTCGAGAAGGAGTTAACAAAGCGGGTTTCTCAATAGGAGTGGAGACATAAAGAAAGCTTGTTTCAAGGAATTAAATATGACAAAAACTATATAGTTTATGGGTTTGAGGGTTAAAGTAGCGATGACCTTTTAGATTCTAGAGTTCCTTAAAAAGACACATGGTGTAGATTTAGCAGTGATTTTATCATAAGGAGTGGATCTAAAGAAGGGAGAATGGTGTAGTGAAAAACTCAAAAGAGAGAAAGATTTGGTTTTATAGAAAAGAGAAATTCATGAGGAGATTTATAGTATCAGACATGGGTGGGAAGAGGGTAAAAGAGATAGATAATGATTAAGAAGGCTACGAATCAAGAAGGCTTAAGTTAGGAGGCAGAGAGATGAAGAGCATGTCTAGTTTTAGTAATATGCCAAATTTTTATTTAGTGATATCGTTTTGTTGAGGAGTGTAAGAATATAGATGCGGTAAAAATACCAAAAATGGTGAGAAACTTGACAAATGTGCACTTACTGAGCTCAGAGGCTCCATTATATTGACATTTTTTATTATAGTTTATAATACATTTTTAGTGGTGATTTTAAATTGTTGAAAATGATTAAATGTTAACATAGGACAGTAACTTAAGAAGCATTGAATTGAATTATTAGAACTCAAAAAATTTCTCACAATGACAAACTTTGATTTTAAGAATGTGTTTCTTCACCTGTGTCTTTGTCAATAACTTAGTGTGTTTCTTCACTTGCTTATTTGTAACATCCCATTACCCATGTTATGGGTTAAGGCTAGAATTGTGAATTATGAGAAAGTGTTGAGAAATTAGGAAAATGCATGTCATGCTTAAGATAAACATGACATGCACATTCATATGATTGTGCATGCATTCATTGATATTTTTTGGATATAATTGAGTTATTAAATGTGATTAAAATATGATTTGGCAGTTTTGGTATGTTTAGGGTATTTTGAAATTTTTGGTGAATTTTAAGAAAAATATTGATTTATGGGCCAATTATATAGTGACACGTGGCAATAATATATATGTGACAAATGGCTGGTTTGTATTGTGACAAATGGTTTGTATCTGTGGTGATAAGTGGATGATTGGGTTTAGTGACAAATGTAATATATGCAAATACCCACGAAGTTGGTTCTGAGTAAAGAATTACTGTATCTTTTGATATTCACTAAAAGCATTCAGCAGAGAACTTTGTATTTGTTCCTTGTCCATCACCGAATATTGAATTGTTATTCTTGTTGGGTGTGATTGAGTTATTCTCACTGCTGGGAAGAATAGCTTAATCGAGTAAGTAGTTTTAATGGTATTTTTACGATGATGAATAACTTAGATGATGGATTTGAGAATTAGGATTTGTTTAACATTGTATTGAATGGATTGTGAATTGAGATATATAAAAATTTATGTAAGTTGGTGAAGAAATATATGTCTTTGTTATGGTTGAGAAGATTACGTATATGGTTGATGTACTATTCATGCATGAAAATATATGAAGTGTTAACAGAGGTGAATTTGAATGAGTTTAGAATTAAGGGATATTTCTAACTCTCTGAGTTCTGTGAATGATTATGATGATGTGTTAGTGTTGGAATTGAATATGAGATTACTAGGTGTTGTGTAATTTGAAAAGAAAATGTATAAAATAAAAAATGTAGCAAGAATGAAAATACAGTAGAGAGAGAAAGTTGAACATGATTTCAAGTGCATGCATCAGTTTTTCGTGTTTAAATATAGATTTGATTTGTTTGAGTTGTGATGAGCTGAAATGGAAGTAGAAGAATTGGTTTAAGTGTGATATGTATTTATTGAATAAGATGAAGTGAGAAATCTGGAGAAAAATAGAAGAGAGGAAGAAAATTGCAATTTCTAGGAAATAGGCTGCTGGAAAAGTTAGGTATTGGAAGTCACCCTCGTGCTTATGCACGACGGTGACATTGCTGGGTATGTTGAAAGTCACCCTCGTGTTTATGCACGACGGTGACTTTGAAGGGTTAACTTACCCTAAACACCTTTGCTTCTTTTGGCCTAACTTCTTCATCCAATGTCCAAATGACTTGATTCTTAAACCAACAGATTCATAAGACATTGCTATTCATCTCCACAAAAAATCTTAGCCATCTGAAATCATTTGGGAGAGATAGAGTGAAAAATATGTAATGCGTCTGACTGAGGGTGTTCTTAAATAGTCCCACATTTTTGTCCTTATCTGTCACACCCGTGACTCTTCTCTCACACACCCTCTCATGCCCGTGAGTCACTCACTCCTGTGAGTTTTCTCCCTCACACCCGTGAGTGTTGATGGCTGGATGATGTTTAATTGTCACATCATGACACAGTTTTCCCTGATAGTATATGCATCGAGAGAAATTGCAAACTGAACAGTCCAGTTTCGTTTGACCATAACTTCTTCTCTAGACATCAAAATGAGATGGTCTTTAATTTGAAGTAAACTAGAGACATAGAGATACGAATCATTTGAAGAAGTCGAATTGTAATTCAGTCTCTGAAGTCTTTAATTACTGGATGGACGTTGAGTATAGTATGCTATTTTAGAATGTGAATAGTCTGAGAATATTTGGAGTATAACTTTGAGGTTATTGAACCAAATTAAATGATTTTGATGTCATTAGAAACTTAAGAAATTTGAGAATAACTTTCTAGAAGGAAGTATTGCCTAATTTTGTCATTTACCTTATCAGATTAATTATGCAAAGTTAACCTGTATTTATGTTAGAAAAATCTGAAGTGATCAATTAGGTTATGAAATTGATTTCACATTGTTTAATTTTGTCCAAATTATAAGTACAAATGGTATTAATGAGTTGATATCTGAATGATTTGATGATAAGGATCACAATAAGATACCCAAAATTAGCATTGAATATGCATTGTGCATATTTTATATAAGTAGATGTGCATAAAGGAATACTTATACATTTGTGGAAAAGTGTGATAATTGTAAATGTGTTTTGTATGATATAAAGGGCCACATTGGAAGCCAGTCAAACATTGCCGGACCATCCAAGCAATAGCATATTGGAGCATATTGTGAATCAACCTAGATGATTTTAAAATGCAACATCCCACTACCATAAGGTATATACTCGAACATCCGTGGACATTTAAGTACATATCCTATGATAATGGTATATTAGAGCAAAACAAATCTAACTTATGCATGGCATCAAATGACTTATTTAAAAGTCATCAAATTTTAAAAACCAATCATTGCATTCATTCACAAAAGCTTATACTGTTTTCCATTAAACAAATATTTACAAATCCTCATACACATTCTAGCAAAAACTACCAAATAAAAGCTATAACTCTTTTGATGTCAGCTGACAGACCTCTGAGCCATAACTTAGTCCAAAATGTTCCTCTAATCTAGAATAAGATACTAAGTCTCCTGTCTTATACCTGAAAAGCCACATTGCAATTTTTATGAGTTTTGTGAACTCAATGAGTGAACCATCATTGATGATTTTACCCAGATCACATACACAATTCACATATTTCACAAATATTCATTTCAAACATGTATGTCCAAATGCTCACATTATCATGGCACATCATGTAATCATTGCGAATTAGAACATATATATACAAATACAGATGTATATGAGACTCCAAATTTGTTATTATTGTTGTGACTGAGTGCCTTTTACATATATATACAGATATTGGCCCATTGGGCTCAGTCAGAACAGAATCACGGAGCATAGCTCTACATGCAGAATTAGAAATCACGGAGCAAAGCTCTACATACAAGCGCTTTCATACTAGTTACTCTGGTCACAATGCCTCTATCTAAGCATGCATTTTATGAAACGCATCAAATACCGAATATGCCATATATGATAGTCACATATGATGCACAGTCAGAACCTTATAATCATCAAACCTAAGTCCGGCATTCAACTTTTGTTGAGAATACAAATATCATTCAGAATTTCATAATTGATATCAGAATGATTTGATGATAAGGATCACAATAAGATACCCAAAATTGTCATTGAACATGCATTTTGCATATTTTATATAAGTAGATGTGCATAAAAGAATACTTACACATTTGTGAAAAAGTGTGATATTTGTAAATGTGTTTTGTATGATATAGAGGGGCATATTGGATGCCAGTTAGACATTGTTGGACCATCCAGGCAATAGCTTATTGGACTACTATTGGAGTATACTGTGAGTCAACCTAGATGATTTTCTTAGGATTGATTGAATTTGTTTGACTTCCAATTATGAACAACTTGTGATTTGTTATGAATTCTAGACTTTAAGTCTGAGGAGTTTAATATTTGGGTATGGATTGGAAGTGCTCTGAATTGTTGTGAAATTCTGAATGCTATTTGTATTCTCAACGAAAGTTGAATGCCGGACTTAGGTCCGATGATTATGAGATTCTGACTATGCATCATATGTGACCGTCATATATGGCATATTTGGTATTTGATGTGTTTCATAAAATGCATGCTCAGATAAAGGCATTGTGACCGGAGTAGTCAGTATGAAAGTGCTTATAGGTAGAGCTTTGCTCTATGATTTCTAATTCTGCACGTAGAGCTATGCTCTGTGATTCTGTTCTAGCTGAGCCTAATGGGCTAGTATCTGTATATGTATGTGAAAGGCACTCGGTCATAATAATTATAACAAATCTGGAGTCTGATATGCATCTATATTTGTATATATATGTTCTGATTCGTAATGATTACATGATGTGCCATGACAATGTGAGAATTTAGACATACATGTTTGGAATGAATATTTGTGAAATATCTGAATTGTGTTGTGATTTAGGTGAAATCATCAATGATGGTTTGCTCATTGAGTTTGTAAAACTCATAAAAATAGTAACGTGACTTTTCATGTATAAGACAGGAGACTTAGTATCTTATTCTAGATTAGAGGAACATTTTGGACTAAGTGATGGTTCAGAGGTTTGTTAGTTGACATCAGAAGAGATATAGCTTTTATTTTATAGTTTTTGCTAGAACATGTATGAGATTTTATAAATATTTGTTTAATGGAAAACAGTGTAAGCTTTTGTGAATGAATGTAATGATTGGTTTTTAAAATTTGATGTCTTTTAAATAAGTTAGTTGATGCCATGTATAAGTTGGATTTGTTTTGCTCTAACATACCATTATTATAGGATATGTACTTGAATGTCTATGGATTTTTAGATATATGCCTTAGGTAGTGGATGTTGCATTTTTTGTATCAGAGCATGGTTTGGTGTCTTTAGGGATAAATATGAGTTCAAATATGATAAATAGTGAGATATTCAGATAGTGATCACACTTTTGCTTGTTATAGGTCACCTTCTATAGGAGATCAAATTGGAGAGTTAGCTGACATGGAGTCTGTAAGAGCCAATTTAGAGTTTCCTGTACCTGAGTTTGCCCAAATGTCTCTGAGAATTTTGGAAAGGCGAGAAAGATGTTGGATCCTGTTTCCGGAACCCGACTCTTGCGAAAACCATCATAATTAACTTGAGCGTGCACATCATCTTGAAGGGTTATTGCATTAAACCTCAATAGCCATCAATCTTTTTTTTTTGCACCTATAATAAACATTATCAATTCATTTTTATTCTTATAACATCCCAAAAATTTTACTTACAAATTGTTCCATGGTGTGCCACACAAAATAGTCACCATGCTTGAACTCAATTTTTACTGCTTGCGAACGGAAATTGGAGAACTTCAAATCAGAATTTCAAATTAACTTCTTCCTATAAATCGTAGGTCTATGTCTCTTTTTTATTTTGAAGCAAGAATCACCTCAATCGGAGTTCTACAACTCAAGATAGCATCAAAATACCAGAATGTGTTCATACCCTAAACAAGCCCTCCTAAACGACCTCTCACTTGTTCTAATTAAAACGCTCTCAAATCAACTCCAAATGATACAAATTTTTATAGAGAGATACATACATGTCTGAGGAATCCATTTCTTTAAGAATCATTTCAATTAGAGGTCGGATGAGGGAGTTATGATCAAACGAAATCAACATGTTCACATCCTAAATCAATTTGAACCCCTCTTGGCGCGATCACCATAACTTTCCATATAGAAGTCATATTGAGTTAGTTTTTAGACCATTAGAAAGAAGACATCTAGACCTACAACTTTTATGAAGACCACAAAGTCTGATTCTGCCTCTAACAATGTTAAAATTCGCCATCTTTCTTGTGAATTTCCGCTAAACGGACATCCATGTCCGTTTAACGGACATGTATCGGGTAAGCTACACCATTTCACCCGAGAAGGTCCGTTAAACGGACATGGTTAAACGGACTTCCATGTCTGTTTAACAGACCTAGGTGAAGCAAGTGGTCCTTTTTGACCTGAGAAGGTCCGTTAAACAGACTCCCATGTCCATTTAACGGACATGAGGCTTCCAAAACCCCTCCAAACCTTCCAATTTGCTTCCTACATCAAACCTAACATCATAACCACTTATAATCTTGCAAAATTTAACTCTCCTAGCGCAAATTCAATTCATAACAACTCAAACATCAATCTTATTTCATCAAACTCTCAATTCTTGATCCATTTGGTCCATCAAAACCACAAATTCTCCTCAATTACCCTAGCTATCACATACACACCATATACAGCACCCTAACTTGTCACAATCATATCTCTTGATTCCGATGTCCAAAAATTACAATCTTTTTAGCGTTGAAAAGAT
>JANIJH010000223.1:61335891-61350517 GCA_024520975.1 Erythroxylum areolatum | reverse complement strand
AATACTTTTGGTTATTGTCATTGCAAATGCCAGATAGTGTATGACGTGACAGACCAAGAGAGTTTCAACAATGTGAAACAATGCTTGAGTGAGATTGACCATTATGTCCGTGAAAATGTGAACAAACTGCTGGTTGGGAACAAGTGTGACCTCACAATTAACAAAGTTGTTTCATATGAAACAGCTAAGGTAAAATGAATCTTTAGTTCTTGGTTCGTACTGTGTTAAAAACTGAACTGTTTTATGCTAATTGACAACTAAATTGTACCAATCTTTTGGGTTTTCAAAAGGCATTTGTAGATGAAATTGGGATTCCGTTCACGGAAACAAGTGCAAAAAATGCCACCAATGTAGAGGAGGCTTTATGGCTATGGCTGCAGACATCAAGAATAGGTACATGTTCTAGTATATGGATATCTGAGATGTTTGAACTGAGGTGAATGGGGAATGGGAATACTTATTTGTTGACATGTTTCACACATTGAGGAAAATGCCTTAATTGTTGCTCCCTGCACTTCTAAGCAGGATCTCCTGTTTTTTTGTTTTGCAATCTGTGATTTGATTACGATCTACACCTTTACAGAATGGCTAGTCAACTTGCATCAAACAATCCAAGACCCCCTACCGTGCAGATACATGGGCAACTTGTTAACCAAAAGTTCGGTTGTTGTAGTCGTTTGAAGTCTGCAACAGATGGACACAACTTTATGCAAGAATGGCCTCTCAATTGTCCTGGTGTAGGCCTTCTTCACCCCAAAATTGATCTGCTTTATCAGTTCTGTAAACAAATTTAGACACTTGTTTGTGTTTCTTTTATTTATGACATGCCTATACAGAGATTTGTTGATTAAGTACTCCAATATAGTTCAATTGTTTCCTTCTACAATAGCATATGTCAGCAGAAACTTTAAAGTTTTACAACATCAAAAATTTACAAAATTTATAATAATAATGTTAATAAATTGTGATAATAATAAGTAGAAAATTTAGAACAATAATTAATAATAATAACAGTAATTAATAATAATAATAAATTTTGTATAATAAATTTAATAATAAAAATATTAATGTTAATAAATTATGATAAAAATAAGTAGAAAATTTATAACAATAATTAATAATAATAATAATAATTAATAAGTACAAAATTTATAATAATAATTAATAATAGTAATAATAATAATTAATAATAATAATAACAATCAATAATAATAATAATTAATAATTAATAATTATTAATTAATAATAATAATAATAAATAAATAAATATAGTAGTAGTAGTAGTAGTAATAGTAGTAGTAGTAGTAATAATAGTAGTAGTAGAAAACTGGAATAATAATAATAATAATAATAATAATAATAATAATAATAAAGTTAGTAATAATAATTAAGTTAATAATAATAATAACAATAAAAATAATAATAATAAGGATATTTTGGTCTTTTTGTTATCTATTTCTTTCTTATTCTAAATTTATATTTTGAAACCAAACATTGGAATAGAAATTCTTTATCTATTCCATTTCTTAAACCAAACAAAGTAATACTCATTCTATTATATTCCTCATCTTTTCTATTCCTAAGAATAACTATTCTATTCCCTGTCTATTCCATACCTTTAACCAAACAGGCTGTAAGTTTTAGGCCAATTTTTGCCAAATCGCCTGCCCTGAATCTCTGTCAAATCAAGTTGGAGCTTTATTTATTGCCTAAATGATGTTAATTTATTCAAAAAGACATCATTTTACATAAAAATTTAGGTTTTGGATTTGGTAATTCAAGGCCAAGTGTGACTTGAAGTTTGAATTTTTTTGTTTAAAAGTCTGAACTCGACTCAAATTTTGATTATTTCGATACATGTCGAGTCAGTTAGGCCAGATTAGTCTGAACTGTATTATTTTTGTCATCTTTAAACAAATATTAATATTTAAAATAAATATTCTTATATTATATTTTAGGGATAAAAACAGTTTTAGAGGCAATAGTTTACAACAGTTTTATTTTGAAAAAAGTTAAAAATAGATTGGTAATAATGAATGAAAAGAATCAACATTTTGAGTCTATCAAAGGAAAGGCAAATAAAAATGACATTGTCACCAGAGTCATTTAGACAACAAGAAACGACGTCGTTACAAGTCCAACTGGGGCAGCTCGGAATCGTTAGCCATTTTCGTTATTACTTTTCGAGTTCGAGGGAGAAAAACCTCTGAAATTATTCCCCAGACCCCCTCCCCCATGACTCTTCACTTCCCAGATGCAGAGGGATTTCAAATCCCATATTTTCTATATTTATATACATATTTTTGTTCTTGATTCAGATCAAGGCGTGCTTTTTATTAGTGGGATTTCATGGGAGACGTCTGAGGATAAGCTCAAAGACTACTTCTCCCAGTACGGCGACGTTCTTCAGGCTGTGGTCATGAGAGACAAGACCACTGACAGACCTAGAGGTTTTGGCTTTTTTCTATTTTCAGATCTATAATTGATAGGGTTTTTCAAGATAAGCATACTATTGATGGTAGAACGGTGAGGGAATGATCCCTTTTTTGCTCCTTTTTTAGGTTTTATTGGTGGGTTTTCGTTTTCAGGTGTTGGTGTACATAGGGGTATTAATAGATGTGTTGACAGTTTTGGTAATGGTTTCTGTGTTTAAGGGAATCTTGGATTTTTTCTTCTTTTTGAACTGTGGATTCTCTCTTGTTTTTCATTCTATTAGCAGTTTATTAGTTTCTGCCTCCATGTTGTTTTTCGTTCATTTCAAATGGAATTTAAGCTGGAAATGAGGGACTCATCAGCATGCGTAGTTTGTGTTATTGAGTTTTGACATTTATTCGATTGCTTTCCTTTAATTAAATTTTCATTATCTGTAGTGAACTTAAGGTTTTTGGAATTTTCATATATTGAATCCTCTGGTCTTGTAAGCATTGGTAGTGGTTCTTTTGAGTGTTTATTGTTTATTATCACTTTGTTTCGGCATTAATGTTGGATTCAAGTTTCCGTTCTATCGAATGATGGTCTATTAGAGTGGTTCGATTATCCGTTCGTGCTTATTACTGGGATGATAATGATTCATTTGTCCATGCTGTCAGATATTACTGATTAAGGATGCCTTGATGATATTTTGGGGCTCTTTCTTTATTGTATTTCTTTATTTCTAACTTTGCAGCTTAATTTGCCCTTACCACGGTTATTTGTCACATTCTAGCTGTTATGATTGATTTGTGATGATCTCTTATGGAATTCTTTGAAAGTTTTTGACCATTTCTTGTGGAGTTGATTTTGATCGCTTTCTTAACTTTCACTGGAGCGTTCTGCGATGAATTCAATGGATAAATGAAAATAACTTCTATGTTCGTTAGTTTCATCAGTTGTCCGTTTCTTTATCTGAATTAGTTTTTAGCATATTTTGGATGTGATATAGATATGTTGACAAAAGATTGATGGACTCCATAAAATTATTGACACTTCTATATTTTCATTCCAACATTGGTTTCTCAAAACTACTTAAGATATTTTAACTAGTGAGTTTAGAAACTCAACATTATGTTACTGTAGGATATTTATGATTATAGTTATTACCTTTGGAATTGACTACGAAATTGTAAAAAATGTGTTTGCTTAAAATAGTGAAAACTATCAGTAAATGTTAATGTGGTCATTTGGATCAAATAGAGATATACTTGGACCTTCAATTCATACTTATTGTTAAGACAGAGTGGTAAGATCTGTACTTGATTTTTAGTGTCTGTTGTTACTTATCGTGTTTAGTGAAGTGCTCATCTTTGCTGTTGCAAGTTCTTGTTATGCTATTACACACACATCGATGTATGATAGTGAAACTAATTTTATTTGTTTTTAGAGTTCTCACAAAATTTTCATTCTACCTTAATGTGGATTTCTTAGCCCATAAAACCTTCATATTCTTGTTTTCACTACGAATGATTGCTTTTAATTTTTAATTGTTTGTAATGTTCTTTTCCGCTGGAGTTCCATTTATTTTCTTTTAATTAGGTGCTACATTGACTTTAAGTGGTTTAGATAGTTGATTTGCGACAGGGAGCATAATGTGACCTACAATCTTGTTATTCATGCAAATGTGATAATAACCTAGAACAAATTGCAGCTAAAAGTAGCATCGTAGACATACATGAAGTTACCAGAACCATATCTTTGGAATCTTCCAAGTGAGACAATCTGAAGTGTTTAGGTGAAGCATATTCTTCCTCTTTTTTCGATTTTCTAGTCTCTGATTTCAAAAGTCAAATCTCCACATGTATTGTGTTTTATCTACGGAATTGTTGTGAATTTTAATTTGATGTAATTCTTTTTACTAGGTGTTGAAGTCAAGGCAGGGTAGCGTCTTAGGGTGAAACTTGACGAAGATTTCCTAAACTAGTTGTGATTTCATGCAATTTCCTGAACTGGTTGTGTATTTCTTTAGTACCATTTTTTCCTCCATTCTTATTATTAATTGTTCTTTTTCTTCCTTTATTTTATGCACTGGGATGAACTGAGATCCATATTGCAAGCAGCTTGCTGATTAATTAGTTATATTATGCAATTAGTGAGAAAGTTGATGAAGAGATTGGACAAAGAATATTGGTATCTGTGAATCAATTCGACGAGATGTGAGGTAAAAATTTCCCATCCATTTAACAAGAATAGGATCGATGACATGCTATTGTTATATGTATTTCAACTGCTTTCTATATTTTAATAGTTTTCATACAAGTATGAAATGCATTACTTTCCCTTCTGAAAGAATAAGTACGTTATACTTCCAAAGGACTTTACGAAAGGTTACAAAACCAATGTGAAGAAAACTGACCATGACTTCAAATTCTACAAATGATGAAGCGTTGTTGAAGCACATGTAATTTTCCTTGCAATTGTTGAGGATTGTAGAATTCGCTTTTGTATTTCGTAACAATAAAAGCACATGTACTTTGTTTTTGTATTTTAAATATGTTAGATGTTGAATTTTTCATAAATGCAGTTTTTTGGTTGTTTATATTTGATAGTACGTATGCAATTAAGACGTACATTAACATTTATATATTTGTTTTAATGTATATATGGATATTGCCTGCGCAATGACAAGAGTTTGCTTTTACGTTAAATACTATTGATGATGAAAGAATAAATTGTTGTTTTTATTGTTACAAATTGTTGCCTAAAAAAATTTATATTGTTGCCTAAAACACTTAAGTGTTGCAATATCTATTTATTATTGTTGCTATAGTTTTAAACTAATGTATTGCCTTAGTTAAAATTTAAAGCAACATTTTTTATTTTGTTGCTTAATCAAAAAATTTTGTTGCCTTATATTTATTGCAGCGTCGCTTCGTGTAACAATATGAATTCTGTTGCCTTAATAAAAGGCAACGATAATTATGTTTATAGTTACGCTTTTGTCTGTTGCTTAAAGCACTTTTTTTAAATGAGATACAATCTCCTTTGTTTGGGGCATCAATTCTCAATGTTTGCTTTTTAAAAATCTAAACTAATCAATATTTTCCCGTTTAGCTGCAGACCTCTAACAGGATTTATATTTTAAGACTTTATGATAAACAAGAAACTCGTAAGGAGTGGAAGTGCTGCTGTCATTGGGTTGAGACGATGGAGGTGCACTAAAGTGGAACAGATATCACATAAATAGCATGATCTACATTCATTTTTTCATACAAGTAGTTGCTGTCATTAAGCGTCGTTGTGATGAACTTTGTTATATTATTGATTGGTAGTATTGTGAGTATTGGTATAATTTCTGTTTGAGATGTGTTTGCTGCCATGGTGATGTTGGAATATGATTGTAGGTTGTAGCTGTGTGTTTAAGATTTGTATTTCTGCTAAGGGTTAAAAAAGAGTAATGAAAAAGGAGTCAAAATAGGCAGAGAATATATATAGAAAACTGTAATATAATTATATTGCTGTATTGTTATGTTGATTACTATAGAGATTGTAAGGCAAATGAGGTATATTGCTAAAAGAGAAAAATACAATGAATAGGAAATATTTATAAAATTAAATTAATTGTTGAGGATCAATAATATTATACCTGAAAATCTGTAATAATATACGAGAAAATATTATGAACTATCAATTATATGTATAACATTGTCAAAACATTTGTATGAATTTACCTCTTCATGTGTTCATGACATCTATTGAAATGTGAAGACACATGAAATAAATATATTATAAAAACATTGCCAAGTTCTTGTTTAAGGTATCTTATTACAAATTAAAAAAAGAATTTAATGATTATGTTTAAAAAGATGTATTTTTTTAATAAATTAAGAACAATTTACAACAAACTATATAATAAGTTAATCAAATAATAACCGGGAAAATATGATTTTAAATTGTGAAGTAGGAATAACATTGTATTAACAGATAATTACGATTAATTGTAGAAAAATATAAGCAAAATTATGTTCAATTACACTAAAAATACAGAGACAACTGCAAGATTGTGATCACAAGCTAACCAATTTGGACCTACTTGTCTCTAACATAAAGGATAGGAACTGGCATGGGTTATCGCACCAATGGTAAATTGGTGTTAAGTAATAGTGTTTTTAGTTGGTCGAATTCAATTAAAATAACTAATTTTCTTTAAAATTCATCTCACCTGAAGGAATTTTTATTTGTTAATCTTAAAAAACAAATGTGAATCATAAAACTTCTCTCTGAATTCTTATTTACATTGTATTTCTATATCTGAAAAAGACATTATATCTATGTTTTAAACCATTAAATCAAATTTCTCCATCTTTTTGGGCATTAACTTGGTCAGACTGAAACTAAAGCCAAAAGTTTCGGTCCCATATCTTTAGTTGGTCGGATGGTAAGCAGAGCACCAACGGCCAATGCTAAGAACTAATACAAACTCGATCACTGGACGAGTCTTCACGGAGGGGCCCTTCGAGGTTTCGTACATTATTCCCTTTTCTTCATTTATCAGCATTGAATGGAATCAATTTGATCCCAGTTGTTACCAGCTCATAATTCTTAATGCACTTTGCTATTGTAATATTGCAATTGCGGTCTACTCTATTATTATAAATTATTGCAATTATATCCACACAATTGGCAAACCGAACTATAATTTACAATCTACAACTCAAAATTTCAGCTGTTGGATAATCTATTCGTTGGGAGCTTCCATCTAAAATACTACTGAGATAATTTCTATTTGTTAATGAAGTACAGTCTCGAACCTGAATCAATGTCAAAGGAGGAAAAGACACGTTGAGCTTCACCGATATGTTAAGAAGAGGTAACAAGATTTGGCAACCCCAAATTTCTGTTAGGTTAGTGTAAAGCCAAAGTACACTTCAATTTGATCCAAGTGAAAGCTGAGGAACCACCAAATTCTATAAGCTGCCCAGGCGTGTGGTCAAGTAAGAAGCGTTTCTATCTAATTTATTTTCTTTTATTTCGTGATGCATACACGCAAGGTATTACTTATGCAACCTGAGGGAAAATTGCTAGTAAGAACTTACAGATCAAAAAGAAAGAAGGAGAAAAGGAAAGATCAAATTGACATATTCACAGCCTAAGATTCAAGTCGAGTTTATGCAAATCAGATGGATGCTGTTTTCGGTCAAGGCGGAAGCTTCCAGGCCAGATCAAATCCATTGCATCTTCAAGCACAAATGGTGTCCAGCCCATTCCTACACCTGTACTGGGATCACCAAACCTCGCTACCAAGCTAGACCCTTCTCTGCTAGATTTGTGCACGAGAGAGTGAGGCTGGACTCCAAGAGATCGAGCTGTGAGGGGATTGAATGGGAACCCTATACCTGCCATCATCATTCTGTGAGACTGGAACCTCTTCACATTGCATCTTTCTCTTTTATGAGCATTCTGGTGACCTCCCAAGGCCTGGGAGCTGTAGAACTTTCTCATGCAGAAGTTGCAGGAGAACAATTTGTTGCCAGGGGCAGGTTTTGATTCAGGACTGTTACCAGGTTGGGTAGTTTCATGATTGTTGATGCCAAGACTCAACCATTCTTTGAAATTGTAATCGTCTTCTGCTACTCTTTCATCAATGTCAATAGCCTGCGATTCAGTATCCTGATTATTGAGTGATATCCCACTTGATTCAGCTTCTCGATCACCCTGGAAAACCATTACAGCAGCAGCAGTTCAACCTTTCAGGTTGCTGTTAAGTGAGGGACAGATTAAGGAGGAAATTTTAAGGACAACAGGAGAGATTTTATAATTAAAAAGCAGGATGAAATATTATTAAACTTATCTAATATTTTTATCTGGTTAAACGACAATTTTGATGTTATAAGGCTTAAGATTATATATGTCAACGATCTGCCAAGTAGTGTTGGTGAGTCAGGCTTAGGATTTCTGAGTCGTCGATCATTCTTAACTTTTCAAGTTTTAACCTATCTGATCAACAGTATCAGATCTATTATTCTCTCCTTAATAATCTGTATAGATAGGATTGGGTATCTAATAATATCATCAACATGTCAAATCATGCTGTATGGTTCATGTCTCTTTGTTCTGCTTTGTAGAATCAACATGGATGACATGAAGAAAGAACTCTTCTGAGCTTGTCATATGCTAAAAACATTGGAAATAAATTCACACATTAAGATGTGGTCCCCACGTTAGGAGCGATCTGTGCAGTTGGTTCCATTTCTGCGGCAGAACTGTGCAATCCGTGGTCCAATCTGCGGCAGAACTGTGCAATCCGTGGTCCAATAACTTGGGTGTCATTCTTGTTTTAACGTCATATTGTTAATCGTTTATAAAGATCATAACTGCCCTGAACCAAAGCAGGGAAGATGGTTGAATTTGGTGGAATCAAGTACAGATAGAAGTATAGGGAGACAATCTTGGCAGAGGAATGGGTGGTCATAACAGTCACGGGTTGGGAATTCTGAACTGATGGATGCCATAACTCATTTATCTCAGGCACTTTCTAGTAGTGATAAAGGATGTGTTAACTTCGGAAGAGTTACGAATCATGGATAATTATGAAAAGGGGGACTACCACCAGAAAAAGGAGAGTATTTGCTTTATGGAAAGGACTCACAAGTTGCATCCAAAGCAGTGCAGGTGAATGTCAAGCTTCATGGAAGAGAATGGAGTGGGGATGCCATCATTTTTAGCTTTAGTTTGATTAACCACAATATCAAAAACACTATCTGAAGTGGGTGTAGGTCCAAGCAACTGGCAATAATTCTAATAAAAAGTAGGGAGAGAGTGGAGTGTCTACTTCCAGAAATCTAAGGAAATCTAAATGAATGTCTTCATGTAGTGGGCAACGTATACGCACAGTGAGAGTGTTGCATTTAGAACCACTAGAATTCATGGAATCTTTGCCATTCGTCGTAGTTTATGGGTAATAATAACAATAACAATTCAACTCAGAAAGGTCCCAGCTCCCCAATAGCCCTTAGCTTTCGTGATGAAAGCAGTTTTGAATGCCTGAGGTTCTTTGAGATAAAATAATTGTGGTGTTGGAAAGCTGAGTCAGATCTTCAACATCAGGCTTGTCTTATCAATTAGTTTCAAGCATAAGCCAAAAGTAGTAGAAATAGATTAAAATATTATATATCAATAAGATTGCTTGTGATCAACAACTTTTAGATATGCTAAAATAATGAACTGGTGGTTCCTATATTAACCTCGTAGGAAATTCTAAAAGAAGGCTTCACATTCAACTGCATGTTAAGATTCAAGTGTCTATTATTGTCTTTGCCTTCCACAGTTGGTAAAGATAGAAACACATGATATCGACAAAAATCGAGTACTATGAACAATCTGCAGCGTCGTTTTAGCTTTTTCGGTGGCCAGATGATACACCTATTCAATGAAACAAGTAGTCGATGACCCTTCCATGTACTTAACAGCAGTCAATATTGTTAACCACGTTCAAGGTATTCGTATGTTCTTTCTTGATACATTTGTACGTCAAACTCCGAAAAAAGTCGAGTACAACTTCAAATTTTCTTTTTGGGTAAATTCCAGTGGATAAGATGAACGAAAAGATAGAGATTCCGTATGAAAATGCCTAATGTATCTGAACTGAATCTACGATGTCTGGAAGTGGGCATGCCATGACATGCGACGTGCAACCCATGAGCTAAAGTATGCCAAGTAAACAAACTATCAAGTCATCATTAAGCATGAAGGTCACTGACATTTGCTGATAAAACCTAAGCAAGAAAAAGGTATTATGAATGCCACGTATGTGCTGATTCGAGGGGGTATGGAAAAAAACTAAGCAATAGATTTGAGCATCAACTCGCATTCATCCCTAATATGTAACCATCATTCCGCAGATTGCATGGAGAATCAAAGATGATGCTGGAGCCAGGAATCTCTGACGTAGAACTTTGGCTGGTTTGTTCTGCTACATTCTGCTGAGTTGCTAATAATTGTCCAAGAACATAGATCGGCATCCACAACCATCCTTTTCTCTCGATGAACCAAATGCTATCCCGAATCCTATCAACCTTGCTGTAAGGTTTCTTCAAAGGAGATTGCTAGAATGCAGAAATATCATCTGGGTTTGCTCTTATTTGTTCCCATTGATGTAAACCATTAGCAAAACCGAATATTAGTTTGACAATAGAGAATGGGCAAATCATCCAAAAGTTTTAGTTACCCATTTTTAGTTGCGACAGCTGCCGCGATTCTGTTTTTGTGTTAATCCCCCCAATTGTAGGAAGAGTCCACTAATTTGGACTAATTTCATGTATTTAAAATGTCAACTTTGCTCTCATTTTTAAATTACTTATTAGGGACAAAATAGGGAAGAAAATAGGGGTATATGGCTGGAAATTAAGAAGAGAGTAGCACATTATTATTATTTTGGTGAATTTGGAAGTAAAAAAATCAAAAGAAAAAGCCTAAGGCCTAAAACAAGAAATAGAACAAGCATCATTTCGCAAAAGCTGATGAAGACATGACGCAAGCCTCTCCCACACAAGCTACCGATGTAAAGAAGAAGAACCATATTTTGCCAAGAAGTCAGCACACTGATTCCCCTTCCTAAATGTATGACTAATATCGGAAACTCATGTCTTCCGCAAAAGACACCTGATGTCCTCAATAATAACCAAGTAAGGATGGGAGCGCAGACAATTTCCAGAAACCTGCTTAATAGCTTCAAGAGAGTCTGATTCCACGAGAAACTTCCTAAAGCCACGATCCCATGCTAAAAAGATTCCATGAAATATGGCTTGAAGCTCAGTCAACATATTAGTTGCCAAACCAAGATATGCTGAAAAACCGACAATCCACCGCCCAAACTCATCTCTCAATAAACCACCAAAACCTGCATTACCTGGATTTCCCAAAGAATTACTATCCACATTAAGCTCAACAAAATTAGGGCAAGGATCTTCCAAGAGACCCATTGCTCTGTTTCTTGATGTGATTAGCTTCACCTATAAAAGCATGAATACATTCATCAACAAGCTTCAAATACTAGAGTTGTTGGCGAAACAAAGGCATAATCTCATGATGAAAAAGCTCCTTAATTCTAGCACACCAAATAATCCAAGCTCCAACAACAAATTTGATAACATTTTTAAAAGGACAATTGGTGTCAAGCACATGTGAAAACAACCAATCATCAATATCAAGATGAAAAAAAGAGGCATTCAGGGTACTCAAAGTAGCATTCTAGACCTACTTTTCTCATAAACAATCACGTAAGGCATGAATGTTGCTCTCCCAACCCTTACCACAATGAGGAAAAAAAATAGAGGTGACCATGCCATGTTCATACCACAACAAGTTCGTTGGAAGGTGCTGCCAATGGATCTGCCAAATGAAAAAATGAAACTTTTGAGGAATATTCAGTTTCCAAATGCGTGACCAATGCTTTTTAGGATTGGGAGGATAAAGTAAGCGAGTAATAAACTCATAATCAGACTTTACTGAATAAATCCCTGAGGCATTTTCACCCCAAATCAAAGAATCACCAATCACCCTTGTGCGTGAGATAGGAACGGCAAGAATGTTATTCTGCAGATTTTAAGCCATTGACGTGTTGGCAAGGGAGAGATTCCACTGGCCATGTAAATCCAACATGTCCTTGACCAAAAACTGGTTATCATGAGGATCAATTCTAGGGACTTGTCTGCAGAAAGGAATGTCACCTACCCAACGATCATGCCACAAAGAAATATTCTCACCATTTCCCACTCTCCATGAAAAACCATCCATCAGGAAAGGGACAGTGCGTTTAATTGCTTTCCAACTAGGGGAAGCAACATAAGAAGTGGCGCTAGTAAAAATATAGGAACTCTGCAAGTACTTACCACGAAGGATAGTAGCACAAAGATTATCATCTACCTGCAAAATAGACCAAATCAGCTCGCCCAACATAGCAATGTTGTTATCATGTGTCATCCGTAAATCCAAACCACCTATAGTTTTAGGACTACAAACTGACTCCCATTTTAACAAATGGATGCCTTTTCCATCCTTGGATTTCCACAGAAAATTGCGACACAACTTATCCATAATATCAAAAACATTAGTAGGAAGCCAACAAGTCTGCATGGTATACAAAGGGATAGTAGATAAGGTAGACTATACTAGCGTTAACCGTCTCGCTTTATTTAGAAATTTTGCCTTGAAGCCCTGTAGTTGAGCTTGAATCTTATCTACAACAGTCGTGAATTCACTTTTCTTATTGGTGCCATTAAGAGGAATGCCTAGATAGTTTCTTAAGTCCACTGTAAAGCGTAAGTGAAACTGGCGCCTCAAAACTTCCTTGTGACGACGAGGAGCATGAGGGGAAATAAAAGTTATAGACTTCTGCTCATTAATTTTCATACCTGAGTAGGCACAAAACTACTATAAGGTGTTCAATACAGTCTGGCACCCTCTGATAAAAGCATGGGAAAATAAGAGAACATCATCTACAAACAAGTGACAAGAAACAGGAGGCCCATTGCCTGAAACCTTAACAGGTTTCCAAAACTTGGAGTTAACTTGACTAGAAATGAGCATGGAAAGCTTCTCCATACAAAGAACAAACAAGTAAGGTGAAAGTGGGCCTCCTTGCTGTAAATTGCGCTTAGGCTCAAAGACTGGGAGGCGGGAACCATTCCAAAGTATAGAGAGTCGTAAATTAGTAACACATGACATAATAAGAGAGAGATAATAAGTGAAGGAAAACCAAAATCCACCAACGTCTAATTCAAGATTCTCCAATCCACTCTATCATAAGCTTTAGCCAAGTCAATCTTCATAGCGAGATAACCCTCCCTCTTCTTAGATTTTTTGATAGTTTGAACTACCTTCTTTATGAGGATAATAGGTTCCAAAGCAGTTCTTCCTGGAATAAAGGCCCCTTGCATAGGAAGAATAAGACTATCTAGAAGGGGCCGAATACATTGAACAAGGACCTTCATAAGGATCTTATAGCTTAAATTACATAAGCTAATAGGGTGAAAGTCAGTTATAGAAACATGCTAGCTCTCTTTAGGAATCAAGACCACCATAGGATTAGTAAGATTATCAGGACATACACTAGTGGAAAAGGCATCTCGCACTATCACTGCAACAAAAACATACATTTTGCGTCATTTTTTCAGAAGACGTCGCGAATTGTTGAAGGCTTTCGTGACGTTTTTTCAAACGTCACGAAAAGAGCCAAGATTCCATGACATTGTTTGCAGACGTTGAAAATAAATGAAGTGTTTGACGTCGTTTTGTTAGAAAGAACTCCCAAAATAGTTAACACGATGTTCTGGTGAATTAAACGTTAGGAAAGGCCAGGTCCACATTCTTCCCCTCGCCCCTACCAGAACGACGTTGTGTCGTTGGCCCAACACGACGTCATTTTTGTATCCTTGAAACTTAAACTCTCACCCTCCAACTAAATGAGACGACGTCGTGTCCCCGCCCCCCATAATGACGTCGTCTCATCTTCTGTGTAAATGAAATACTAAGGTTCATTAGTCTCCGCGTTTAGCTCTGTCGCCTTCCCTCTTCCTCGAGCCACCTTCCCTCTCTCATCTTCTGTCGTGCTTGGAATTTGTGGAGGTTGCTTCACCAGTTGATGTCCCTCTGTCATCTACAGTTGGAGTGCATGTGCATGTTGGTTAAGGTAAGTCATTCAACTATTTTGGTTACGATTAATGTCGAGTAAAATGTTAGTTTTTGAGTCGATTGAAGTGGACGATTTAATATGAGTTTAAGAGTGCTTATTCGTTTGTTTTGATTATCTATAACACAATGCATTTGGCTTTACATTGTGTGACAATATGTTAAGGAAGAAGAGATTATATGTTTAGGTGATTTGGGACAATATGGTGAAGGCTTTGAAGTGTTCGATGAAAGTTCAGAGAGGGTTTATGGCTTTGAATCACGTTTGTATTATGGATAATTCAATGTCTATATATAGTTGATGTGAGGAGTCTATTATTGATTTAATTTGTTTAAACTATTAATTTTTTATATTTTTATTTATTTGCAAATGGAATTAATTATATTATGTTCCTGTACTTTTAGGTGATATCACATTTGTGTAGTTGCATGTAGAGGTTCTATAATGGTTATTGTTTTTTGATATGGAAGAAGAGGAGTAACAATTTTTCTATTGAAAAACTATTAATCGAATAGGATTATCCTA
>JANIJH010000223.1:61229818-61240067 GCA_024520975.1 Erythroxylum areolatum | reverse complement strand
CCAAAATCCACTTCTTTTCACATCAATTTCATTTAACTCTAAAACACCCACAACACATACATACTCAAAAACACCCACTTAATTTCATTTAATATTTCTAAATTCCACTAAAAGATTAGGGTCCAACATTTAACATAAAGGATTGTTGCCTGACTGTCATAATTTATTATTATTTGATCAATCTCACTTTTAGTGACTCCCAAATTAAACAACAATCATCTAAGCTACACGGTATTTTATAATGTTGTTGAAATGCTATAAATTCAGATTCCATTACGAATAAGGCAACATATAATTTTTTTTTTACTTTTACATGATATTGTACCTTTTTTAATAAGAAAATAAATGTAAAGATAAATTTTCTCTCATTAAAGTTTTCTTCCCATTTTAAATCTATATACACTTGTATATGTAGGTCATTGCCTTAAAAACACAATGCATAAGCAACAGTACCTTTTAGATACCTTAATATTCTCTTTGCTACTTTATAATGTATTTGTCTTGGATTTGACTAATGTTTGTTCATCATTATACCAATATAATAATATCTAGCCTTATACACATCATGACACACATGAGACTAATAATTGCACTAAAATATTAAACTTTCTTCATATTTTCATTTTCTGTGGTATTGATGGCCAAGATTTCATAATAATACCTTTCCATCTAGCAATAGGATTATCAATTAGTTTTGAATATAAGTCACTCGTGAAAGTTACAATAATTTGTTTGAACGATCTTTTGAAATCTTAATTCCAAGAATGTATGTAGCTTCACCCCATATTTTTCATTTTAAATTTGAATAATAACCAGTCTTTGATTTATTTGACTAACTCATAATTATTACAAGCAATCAAATTTTCATTCATATATAAAGATAAAATCATAAATTTTTCTTTAAACGTCTTTATATATATACAGCAATCTTCACCAAGAATATAAAAATCATATGAAATAATTATGTTATGAAAAAAAATGTAACACTATTTTGAGGACTACTTCATACCACAAATAAAATTTAATAACTAATACTGTAACAGCACAAACCACCCGCCCACAAATGTTGTCCGCTTTGGGTTACTCTAGGGCCAAAGCCCTCACAGTTTTGCTTTTCCCACCTTTGGAAAAATGTGTCTTAGGGGGAGAGGTATCCATGCCCTTATAAGACATACTTCATTATCCTCTCCAACTGATGTGGGATCTCACACTCTTCACCTCCTTAGGGCTTAGCCCTCTATAGGGCCCAGCCTAGCTGGCACAATGGTTCAGGTACTGGCTCTAATACCATTTCTCAATTTGTTCGTGTCATCCTTGCGTAAGGACCATGTTAATCTCCTCTGTATCGTTCCAATTTTATCGGATGTCCCTGCACTCTCAGGCATTGGAGCAATCATTCCTTTATTGGAAGACTGTTCTCGGTTCTTCCTCTTCTTGCTACCTTTCTCCTCTCTACCGACTCTTGATCTTATGACATGTTAGATGTAGATTATACAGTAACACCAACATGACATAGGGATTGGCTGTGGGAAGTAGTGGCTTTACTAAAAGCAAGCAAGCAAAAGCGATTTCAATGCAAACCTCAACTGCAGGGGGCAATAGAGGGATGGAGAGGAGTAGGCATATGAACCCCCA
Source organism: Erythroxylum areolatum (assembly GCA_024520975.1). Classification (NCBI taxonomy): domain Eukaryota; kingdom Viridiplantae; phylum Streptophyta; class Magnoliopsida; order Malpighiales; family Erythroxylaceae; genus Erythroxylum; species Erythroxylum areolatum. The sequence continues at coordinate 61,238,432 of JANIJH010000223.1, read as the reverse complement.
ACGTTAGCATTATAGGAAATTTCACAGAGGAGAGTGTTTCAAGTTACTTAGAGCATGTTCTCAATCTAGAGAGAAGGGACATATGATCAAGGACTGTCCTCAGGAACCGAGGCAAAAAGGGTTGCAGTTGTAAACCCAAAGGAGAGCTGAAATAGTGGGAACCAGGCCAATCATTAAGGTGGGTAGTTCTAGAGCGGCAAGGAAGGTTATTTCTCCAAGAAGGCCAAGGGGTTATGCACAGGCAAGGGTGTTTGCTATGACCAAAGAGGAAGCTGCAGTGGCACCTGAAGTTGTTACAGGTATGGCTTAGTTATTTAATTCAGAAGTGTATTTACTGATTGATTCTGGCTCCACACATTCTTTTGTTTCTGCAAGCATGACATTACATGGTGTGAATTTGGTGCCATTGGATAGTCCATTAATTTTTAGTACTCCTCTAAGGAGGAATGTGATAATCAGTCAAGTATATAGAGATTGTAGACTCCTTATTGATGGTACTAGGCTGGTAATGGATTTACTGCCTCTAGAAGGGGCTAGATGTTATACTCGGGATAGATACTATGGAGAAATATCATGCAAAGTTATATTGTTGCCTCAAAGAGGTAGAATTTGATCTTGGCAATGGTGAGAAGGTTATTTTCTGAGGAGGTAAGAGAGCAGCATCACCAAGAATTGTTTCAGCTTTGTTAGCTAACAGGATGATGAGAAAAGGGTGTGAAGCCTTCTTGGCACACATTATGGACACCGATGTGAATGAAGGGAAGTTAAAAGATTTTCCAATTGTGGGGGAATTTCTAGACGTGTTTCCAAAAGATTTACCTAGTTTGCCACCGGTGAGGGAAATTGAGTTTGCCATTGATCTAATTCTAGGTACTACATCTATTTCCATATCACCATATAAAATGGCTCTAGCTGAGCTGAAGGAGCTTAAGGAATAGTTGGAATAACTAATAGAGAACAGGTACATAAGGCTAAGTTCGTCATCATGGGGAGAGCCGGTTCAGATTGTTAAAAAGAAGGATGGAACATGGAAGATGTGTATTGATTACCAGAGACATAACAAAGTGGCTATTAAGAACAAGTATCCTCTGCCACGAATCGATGACTTATTTGACCAGTTATGGGGAGCAAAGGTCTTTTCAAAAATTGATCTCAGGTCAAGTTATCATCAACTTAGGATTAGGGAATCTGATGTGAACAAGATGGCCTTCAGGACACGTTATGGGCATTATGAGTTCCTAGTCATGCCATTTGGATTGATCAATGCTCCAGTTGCATTCATGGATCTCATGAATAGGGTCTTCAGGGAGTATCTGGATCAATTTGTCATAGTATTTATAGATGACATTCTAGTTTATTCTAAGAGTGAAGAGGAGTATAAGGAAAATCTCAGGATAGTGTTGCAGACACTGAGGGAGAAGGGGCTTTATGCCAAATTCAGCAAATGTGAATTTTAGCTTCATGAGGTGATATTCTTTAGATATGTAATTTCAAAGGATGAGGTACTTGTTGATCCGAGAAAAATTAGAGTAGTGGTGAAGTGGCATGACCAAAGACAGTGGTAGAAGTGAGGAGTTTTCTAGATCTAGCAGGATATTATAGGAGGTTTGTGAAAGGATTATCTATGATAGCTACTCTAATGACCAAGTTATTAAAGAAGAATCAGAAGTTTATCTAGAGTGATGAATTCCAGAAGAGCTTTAAGGAGCTTAAGCATAGATTGACAAGTGCTCCAATTCTGAACTTGCCTATTGGAGGTGAGGGTTATATAGTTTATAGTGATGCTTCAAGAAAGGGTTTGGGTTATGTGTTGATGCAAAGAGATATGGTGATAGCTTATGCTTCACAGCAACTAAAGCCTTATGATTTGAATTACCCAACTCATGATTTGGAATTAGCAGCAGTAATCTTTTCCTTGAAAATTTGGAGACATTATCTATATGGAGTTTAGACAAGAATTTTTATGGATCATAAAAAGTCTCAGGTACTTATTGAGCCAGAAAGAGTTGAATTTGAGATAGAGAAGGTGGTTAGAGTTGCTCATAGATTATGACTTGTTGATTGAATACCATTCAGGAAAGGCAAATGTATTGGTTGATGCCTTAAGTAGGAAATCCTCAATAGTTCATATTTGGATTTTTTGACGAGTTTGCCCCAAACTAGTAGGAAGCACGATGCTATATGGGTTATTATTGATCGTTTGACAAATTCATCCCATTTTCTAGCAATTAAACAGACTAATTATCTGTATATGATAGCAAAGAAGTACATTGATGACATAGTGAGATTATATGAGATTCTGAACCCTATAGTTTCTGACAGAGATCCTCGGTTTACTTTAAGATTTTAGGAAAGAATGCAAGAAGCTCTGGGGACCAAGTTACTTTTTAGCACTACTTTTCATCCTCAAATAGATGGTCAATCTGAGGGGACATTGGAACCTTTAAAGGAATGCTCAGGGCATGTGTGATGGATTTCAAAGGAGCTTAGGACGAGCATTTGCCATTGCTCAAAATTGCTTATAATAATTCATACGACTCGAGCATTCAAATGGCTCCTAATGAAGAACTGTAAGAAAGGAGTTGTAGAACTCCTATATGCTAGGATGAAGAAGGAGAAAGGAGATTAGTGGGACTAGAGTTACTTTAGATGACAGTTGACAAGGTCAATTTAGTTAAACAAAGGCTTAAAGCAACTCAAGGTAGAATAAAAAGCTATATTGATGCACATCGAAAGGAAATGGAGTATGAAGTGGGTGAGAAAGTCATTCTTAAGACATCTCTTAGAAAGGAATCATCAGGTTTGGCAAGAAGGGAAAGTTGAGCCCAGGGATGTAGTTCCCTAGGAGGTTCTTCAGAGGATTAGACTGCTAGCCTACAGGTTGGCACTGCCACTAGAATTGTCACACATACATGATTCCTTTCATCTTTCCATGTTGAGGAGGTATAGATCAAATCCCTCTCACGTTATTCAGACCGCTGAGGTTCAGTTGAGAGATAATTTGACTTATAAGGAGACTCTAGTGGAGATTTTGGACACTAAAGAAAAGGTCCTTAGGAACAAGATAGTTCAGCTAGTTAAAGTCTTATGAAGAAACTATGCTGTGGAAGAGGCCTTGTGGGAGCCCTTGGAAGCCATAAAGGAGAAGTATCCACACCTCTTCGATGACTCAAGTAACAATTTCGAGGACTAAATTCTTTTAAGAGGGGAAGAAATGTTGGCCCCCTTCTTTTTAGTTAAGCATGATTTAAATAAATTATGAGGTTTTGATAGATTAATTTTTAGAGTTAATTATCATATCTATGTTAGTAGGACTTATTTCATGGGTTAGTTGAATTAAAAGTGGTAAGAATACATAAAGGGCATTTTTGGTATGTCACTTAAGCATTAAAATTATAAGGCATTACAGGAAGGGTAAAGTAGGCTTTTAACACTCATTGAGGGTAGAATGGGAAGAGGAAAATGTTGTCTTGTTTTTTGGAGGAAGAAAAATGAAAATAGGAGACAAAGAAGAGAAATAACAAAAACAAAGAGAGAAAGAAGAGAGGTTTCAATTCTTGAGAGGAAAGAAGGAAGAGCAAGTAGGGTTTCATCTTTTCTTAGCTTTTAAGTGTGAATTTGAGGTTGATCAATAAGAGAAAAAGAAAGAGCAAGAGAAGAGCTTTCATTTAAGCCAAGAATCTTGTTATTTAGTGAAGACTCAAGGTAAGCTCATTTTCAATCATTTGAATTTTTTGAAGGGTTTTAGTTTATGAAGCTTAGGAAATGCATGGTTTTAAGTATTCTAGCGTCAATTTTAGTGAATGTGTTTTCTTAGGTTTTCAATTTGAATTCCTATTGAATGGAATTTTGGTATTGTTAAAGGAAATCAAGAAAGGTAAGAGGAGCAAAAGGAGAGGCATCCTTAAGCAAATTTTAAGCAAGGAATTCAAGGTGGGTTACATATTTATAATTGAGTTAATAAGCCATTAATGTTTCTTTCAAATAATGGAAATAAATGATTTCAACTACTTTATAAATGTGCATTTATTGCTCTTTAAATGCTTTGAGAAAGTGTTACATATTTATGGTGGAATTTATGAGCCATGAACAATTTTCAAATCAAGAAAGTCAAATGTTTTCAATTATGTTATAAATGGCATTCTTGCTTCTTAAATGAGATGAGAAATTGCTATATGTTTTGTATAGGAATTGTGTTGATGATTTATGGAAAGAATGTAAAAATGGTTTTTGAAAAGATATTATGTTTATGAAATCATGTTTCGAAAATGTGCCATTTTGGGCAAATGTTTACAAGTTGTTAAATGCATGATTATGTGGGTTTGTGGTGGTCAATTTTGTTATGTCAAATGCACTTTGACTCTATCAAAGACTTCTTCCGCCTGCCCGCTAGTGGCATGGAGCTCTTTACTGACTCCCTCATGTTTACGACTACGTAAAACCATTATGTGGGATTGTGATAGTACACTCTATTTACAAACTACACAAAACCATTATGTGGGATTGCTATAGTACATTCTATTTACGAACTACATAAGACCATTATGTGGAATTGTGTTAGTACGTTCTGTTATCTTATGGACTTACCCAAACCATTTTGATTTGCTTATGTGTTTAGAATGTGTTGACAAATTTGATGAATGCAAGACTTATGTTGCTCAAGAATTGTTTAATAATGTGAGAATTTGGGAAATATGTGTTTTATGGATTTGATGCAAAGTGACTATAGCATTCAGTATTTTCAATGGTTTTGCTTGTTTCCTATTATAAACTTGTTACCTACGAGCTTTTAAGCTCACCCCTATTCCTTCCCATCTCCAGGTGATGAGCAAGAGACCGAGTAGTCAAAAGTCACGGCATCACTCCGAATTTGCATATTTTTGTATTTTAAGTTAGGTTATGTAAACACAAGACTTTAACCACATTTCACGTTTTACTCATTCATGTAACTTTTGTATTTTTGGATTATGAACCAAATGATGTATTGTGGCTTGAAATGCCCATTAAAGCTTTATAAAACTCTTATCTTTTGATGATATTGAAATATGATTGTGTTTTGCTCATGAATCTTAAAGTTTGTACATTGCATTTTCAAGTTTTTCATATGGGTGAAATTTATGTTCTGACTTCAGGGGAAAACTGTATCAATCTAGGCTGAACTAAGATAAAGTTGTCTTCTTAGAAGTTATATTTTATCTTTTTAGCTTTCCAATGATATAGAGTATCAAATTTTTGGATATCGGAGTTGAGAGATATGATCATTATAAATTAGTGATGCTACATAGGATGCACATACGGGACAGCTACATTAATTTGCAATTTTGAAACTTTTGGAGACAAAAACTTTCTTCAGAGTCTTTATGGAATTGTAAGTCTAGAAGTACTCTTCAGAACCATCCTAGAATGACCTTGATCTGAAATCTCTAGTGAAAGTTATACTCTTAAAAAAAAAAAGGTCTGATGAAGAAAATGGGAAGTCACGATCGTGACTCTACAAAAATTTTCAAAAGTCGCGGTCATGACGAATCACGATCATGACTTTGATCATGAAATCATGATCGTGACTCGTCACGATCGTGCACCCAAAGCTTTTTCCAAACCTGAACACCTTTGATTCTTTTGGTCATAACTTTGTCATCTAACTTTCAAATGATTTGATTCTTAAAGCAATAGACTCCTAACACATTTTTCTATCTCTCCAAAAACATTGTTAGCTCTTAGTGGTGATTTGAAAAATATTTATGGAAAGAAAGTGAGGGAATCGATTGGAAGAGCATGAATGGGTTATTTATTGAACATACTTTGGTATTCTAATCATATCTTGATTTGTATAGCTCTGAATGAGATGATTATTATTTTAAAATAAACTAGAGACATATATCTAAAATTGTTCTGTAGAACTCAATTTGTTATTTTGGTAATTGACTGGTGTGAGCATGCCGCTCTTGTGGGATGCGTGCTCAGATATTACTTAGGACATCGGGCATGTGTCTTGCGAGGGCGGGGTGCCTAACAAATACATTTTATGTCCTTGGACTATCTCAATGAGACCTATAGGTTGCTCCATATAACTTTCTTCTTTTGATTCTCCATATAAAAATTAGCCTTTACATTCGTTGGATGTAATTCAAGAACCAACCTGGTTCCTATAGCCAATAATAGATGAATTAAAGAAAACTTTATAATAGGTAAAAATGCCTCATTACAATCAATTCCCCTTATTGTGTATATCCTTTAACCGCAAGACATGCCTGGTATCATTTGATACTGCTAACAATTTTTCATTTTATTTTTAGAACCTATTGTTCACAATAGCTTTATGCGTATTAAGGAGATCAACTAAGTCCCATACTCAATATGAGCTTTAAAAAGTCATTTCTTCTTTTGTTTCTTTCATTTTTTATTCCTTATTAGGACTAATAAGAGCCTTATATACATTTCTTAGCTAATCCTTTTCTTGTGGAATTAATTATATGAATTTATCCTTTGATTTCAAAATGATGGCAGGGAATTATTCCTCGATGTAAATGAGGTTTACGAGAAACATTCATGAATGTTCTGATTATTTCCACTCATATTTGATATAATAGGCAAACTCTCAATGGATTGTTACTTTAATTGACCTAAAGTTAATTCTTTAAGTTCTAGACTACTCTCACTCATATAAAGTCCTGTTTCATGGTTCTCTGTAATGGAATCATTCTGATTAAGAGTTTCATATAAAAACAGGTCTTTTTCTCATTTCATCCTGCTTTAAATAGTCACTTTCTAAAGATATGACATGTCGTGATTCAGATTCAATTACTCCTTATTCACCAATGAACATATATCCTTTTGAATTCTTAGAGTATCTAAGAAAGACACTTTTCTTTCCTTATGAGCCTAGTTTTCCATATTTGTGTGAGAGGTCATGAACATATGCAGTATATATTTCTATATCAGATTTTCTACTTGTTTGTAATTTACACAAGGTGTTCATAACTACTTAATTAAGCAAATAAAGACTATAAGCAATACATTGTCATAATAAATGATTGATGATTGATAAATTTACTTGTGTCAACTTAGACTAACCATATCTAGTAGTGTTATATTAAATCTTTCAGTAACATTATTTTATTATAGGGTTCAAGAAAATAATTAATTGTCTTTCTATTCTTTTCTCATTACATAACATCTTGAACTTATTAGACAAGTATTCTTGTCCTCGATTAGTTCTTAATGTTTTTATTTTCTTTTCTAATTGACTCTACCAATTTTATATACTTTATCAAACAATTAATGTTTATGATTTGTATGACATCAAATAGACATGACCATATTAAGAATTTTTATCTATAAAAGTGATGAATATATATATATATAGCCTCATGCCATGCCCTTACTTTCATTGGACCATAAATGTCAAAATGAATCAAATAGAATGGAAATGAAGCTTACATTCCTTTTCTAAATGGCTTTTTTGTTATTTTACCAACTAGCCAATATTCATAAATATATAAATCTACTTAATATAAATAACTTAAGAGGCCTTATTTAAATAATTGACTTATTCAATTTTGACCACTATGATATAGTCTAACAGGCCCCAAAATTGCATCTTTATTGGAATTACTATATGTAAACAAGAAGTAAATTAGTTTATTATTTTAACAAACAAAATCTAGAATAATAAACCATCAAACATAAATCATGATCATAATAAGTGGTTATAAGATGCAAATCCATGTCATCACTGTGAAATTTTACATCAAAAACAAGACTAATTAATACCAATATATAAATGAGTATTAGAATCAACCACTAAACATATTTAATTTGCATATTCCAATCCTTTATAAATCAATTCTTTAGTTATCTCCTATAAAAACCATCTTATTCCATATGAGATTTTTTGTAATTATACAAAGGCATCCGTATCCTTTGCTATATTATTGGTTGCTTGTAAGTTTGCAATACACAAAATATGTGATTTAATTTAAAAAATAGAACAAGATACATTCATAATACAAATGTCTATATAAGACTTTTTCAAACTTGCTACAATAATAAGAGAAGTGACCGTTATTACCTTAATAAAGGCATTTGACTCTTTTTCTTATTCTTCTCTTTAAAAGGGTATTTTATTTTTTCATGCTAGTTCTGCTTTACCTTCTTAGGGCCTGAGTATAGTATGTATTTTTCTCACCCTTTTTCTATTTAGGCCCACGATGATGCTTATACTTCCTGTTTATAGTTTTTTATGAGATAAAACTAATTGCATATAACTTGAAGGACATCTCAGAGGCTTTAAGATATGCTCTTATAACATCGTCCACCATCTTAATGCTCTTAAATGCATCTTCATATACTCCCAATTTTGAGGTAATGAACGAATCACTATTTACACTTATTGCTCATCTAATTACTCATAACCAATGGCTCGCAATTCACTTATCATGTTTGAAATGTGCCTCAAATGGTTTTACATTAAGTGATCTAGTCACTTCTTATATGAGCCATGTAACATCCCGTCTCCATATTAAGGGTTATGACCCGAAATTTCAGTACATGCGAGCTTAAAGAGAAATTAAGACAATGCATTTTCTTGCTCATGCATCATGTTAGCATATAT
>JANIJH010000223.1:61107216-61117668 GCA_024520975.1 Erythroxylum areolatum | reverse complement strand
AACTTTGATGACCTCAAGTTAAAGGATCACTTATACAATCATCACAATGAGAATTCCATAGACATACAAGTAATGTTTCATATGGATTTCTCATATCGGGTCTGTTCAGTGAACTTGTTCTTTAGCAAGCACCCACATGTTTGTTTAAGTATCTTTATACTTTAACCTATGAGATCGACTATTTCCTTCATTAAAAAAAACGTGTGCTGGTTTTTTTCCATTCTATTAATGTCCAATCTTAATAGAACAACTACTAGGAACAATTAGGAATAATACATAAATGTAATATGAATCTCATAATTATAATCTCATTATAATTTCATTTACAATGTATAATTATTTCATGGACTTTATCATATACATCTAAACATGTACAAGATAAAGAATGCCTTTGAATAATTTGTCACTAAACTATAATCAAAGCTATTAGTTGTAGGGCATAAATCAACAATCTCCCACTTGCACTAAGCCAATCATTTAAGTATATCATGGCATATCATGATATGATGATAATTCTACTACTAGGGTAGTGGCTTAATGAAAAAATTCTACAAGATTCTCTATAGTGAGCACTTGGTTAAATCTTACAACTCCCATCTTAATTATCATCATAATTAAGAAAATTTGCCTCAACACGTTCTTGAATCTTTGATGAGACATTAGCTCCTTATGCATGCCCATTGGCTCTAATGTTTTACAACACATTACTATCTTGAACAATGCAAAGAAACTAGATCAAGTTCACTAAAGAACTTGATGATCCAATTAATCATTTCCACTAAACGAAAAATGTATTATGGCTTAATTAGCAACTAATTGCTACATTGGAACTTTTCCAATCCTAAATGATATTGTTCTAAGTAAATAAGACTTAATTAAGATTTACTTCTAAAGTTATATCCTTATCATCTTGAACTGAAATATCAACTCACACATAGAGTAATTAATATCTTTAATACTTCACAAGTATCTGATATCTTAAATACTAAACATCTTTAGTACATTATTTATGCACTTGGACTTAGATTAAGTTAACAACATCCAATCTATCCCTATAGATCTAATTCCCATAATTAATTTTTTACCTTTTTAATTATCCAACAAGAGTTGTTTTTGAAAAATCATATTTTCGACAATTAAAAGTTAGAACTTTGGTTCTCTGTGAGCAATATGTCTCCATATAGTCTCATTGAAGAGGAAAACTATACTCCCACTTACCTTCTTGTAGACGTGATAATTTCATAATCATCTCTAAAACAAACTCTTTGAATTCATCATGAAAGTGAATCTTTCAATGTCCCGTAGCCTTTCAACTATACATCAAATGTATCATTAAAGGCATTAGTTCTAATTAGATGTAAAGTTAAGAGATTTAAACCTTTCAAATTCCTTCTTACTCCCACTACTTATCTTAAGAACCATTTTCCTATAAGTATATATTGAATCAAACAATTTGTTCAATGGGTCTGTAAGATTATATTCAACCTTTTTTTATCTCATAACACTTTGTTGCTCAATTTAGTTCTAAACTAAATGGATAATAGATGCTTCAGCTAAACATCAGATCCTTAAATCATTATCTTTAACTATTTTAAAGAATTAATGTTTCATATCTAATATGAAATCTTGCTAATTGATTTAATTGGAACTACAGAAGGTAAGTTATGAGATCCCACATCGGTTGGAGAGAAGAACAAAGTACGCCTAATAAGGGTATATATAGATGTGTTTTTCCAAGTGTGAAAAGAGCAAAACCATAAGGGTCTTGGCCCAAGGGGCAACCTAAAGTGGACAATATTTGTAGGCAGGTGTTCTGGGCTATTATAAGTGGAATCAGAGCTAGTTCCCGACCCGTTGTGCCATCGAGGATTCTAGGCCCTAAGGGGGTGGATTATGAGATCCCACATCAGTTGGAGAGGAGAATGAAGTACACCTTATAAGGGTATGGATACCTCTCCCTCATAGACGCATTTTCTCAAGTGTGGGAAGAGCAAAACTGTGAGAGTCTTAGCCCGAGGGGCAACCTAAAGTAGACAATATCTATGGGTAGGTGGTTTGGGCTATTACATAAGTCATTATACTAGGCAGTGTTATAAAAGAAATACTATTGCATCATATAATATCTCATATTGCATTTTACTCCTTACATAAATACATACACGTATGAATTTATTTGTGAAGGAATCCAATAAAGAATCTCATTCTCTATAGATAACCGAAAATTTAAAAAACTTGCCACATCGATCTCATTAAAGTACTTTAGCATTCTCAATGCTTTATTTTTTACTTAGATTTAAACAACTTGAACTTTTCAAATTTTTAAATCATTATTCCATTTAATATAAATGACTATATCACATAAATTCATTACTAATAAAATGAAATATAATATTGTCCTTTTATGAATTGTTATTCCATCTAATACATCGCATGTATAAGATTTAACCATTCAATATGATCATCATCCTTTCACCAAAGGTTGATTTGGTTATTCTTCAACTATACAAGTTTCACAATTTCTATATGATTCATAATCAAAAGGATATATGTATCCTTAAATGTAACTTTATGATTCTCGTTTCATTGATTTAACCAACATAACATAAAAGGATTGTCTCGGTTATCCAACTTTTATTTTTGCCACTTATGTTAAGCATAAGTCTCCTTTGATTCAATGCATATACAAACTATTTGCATAAACTTAGATCAACTACTTTGACTTAACAATCTATTTCTAACCATGCATTGAACATTACAATAATGTTGAATCTAAATTCAGTATCAAATACTCATAAGCATGAATTAGAAATACATATGATCTCTATCATATCACATATAGGCAAGAAAAATCATGCAATCGTTTTCTTTTAATGACAAGTATTATCATACTATAGCAAAGCCTTTAATTGTATTCCACAATTATGCTTTTAGTAGGCTAAATTAAGTGGAACAATTTCATCAAGGTACTATACCTTTTAGCTATACTCAATGCAACCATTTGCATCTTGCTATCACAGTGTTGACATATATGTTACATGTTATCATCAAAGTTTATGAGACATTAGTCAACTCAAAATGATAATACATTTTGTCATCTATATGATTTTGACATATCTCAAAAACTTTAACACTAAATCCTCAATAAGGACTATAACAAATTTGCATAATGGGTATGACGATCAAACATCAAAACAAACTTATTACTTTAATGTTGGATCCTATTTCTGAATGCGAATTCCAACTCTTGCGGAAATATCATAAGACTCTCATATCTTTACTTCATCATACTCTTTAATACATTACATACAACTAATTTTCATCACTCACATTTCAATACCCTCAAACAAAGAGTTTACAAAGCTATAATGCCCTTTCAAGCCACATTACAACATAATCCAAAATCTCAAATTACAAAAGTACATGAACTACAAATTCTTCCAATGCAACTAAACCCTTATGGTTACAAAATCTAGCTTAAAAATATAAAAATGTGTATAATCAAGGTTAAGTCTTGACTCTCTTTTATCCATCTTTTGTTCATCACCTGGACATAGGGAGGAGAATGGGGGTGAGCTTGACAACTCGTGGGTAACAGTTTATAACAGAAAATAAGCAAAACCATTGAAATGTTCATTTGTTATAGAAATTTCATATTGAATGCATAAAACTCATAGTTTTCAAATTCTCAACCAAATTCATAACTCGTAGATCATTACATAATCAAAGCATAACACACAAATTTCATTATAACTTCACATATCAAAATGAAAATGCACAAACAATTGGCTTGAGGGTTCCATGGAAACAGAAGGGAGAAACCGAAGTTTGTACCCTGGACAAAATGAGTCCATTTTTGGAGCTTATGTGCCACAAGTGGCCAACCAGGAGAAGGCTCTTGTCAACGTGCACGTGACAAACAGATTTCATAATCATACTCACAATTCCATTTTAATCAAAATGCCATGATACAAGGTATAGCATAATCATACTCACGATTCCATTTTATCCAATGTCATACATCATAATGAAATTTTCACATCACAACATTTCAAATCCAATCCATGAAGCATATACACACATATAAGAAAATTCTTTAAATCATTTGAAAACAGTATATGCACATTTATGAAGTATTTGAAATCATTTTATTCTCTTGATTTGGAAAAAAAACTTTAATGGATCATTTTTCAATTATAAACATGAAACCCACCTTGATTTCCTTGCTGATAGCCTTGCTCAAAAATGCCTCTCCTCTTGTTCCTATTGCATCTCTTGATCCCTTTATACAATAACAAAAATCCCACTCAATAGGGTTTTCAATTGAAAATCCCTCAAAGCACAATCACTAAAATTGGTTTTAGCATACTTAAACCCAAGCATTTCTAAACTCCATGAACTAAAATCCCTCCAAAAATTCAAAAGCTTCAAAATGATCTTACCTTGATTCTTCACCAAATGAAGAAATCTTTAGCTCCAATGGAAGCTCTTTTCTTCCTCTTCCTTTTTCTCTTCTTGAACAACTTCAAAATCTCTCTTATAGGCTAAGGAAATTGAAACCCTAGATTGGTTTCTCTTCTCTCTCTCGTTCTCTTCTTCTCTTTGTATTTCTCTCTCCTTTTCATGACATTCTCTCTTTCTCTTTCTTTCTCCTTTCATTCACATTTTTCTCCTTCATTTATAGGCAAGACAACACTTCTTCTTCCAATTATGCCCTTAATGACTGAGAATTGTCCCATTTGCCCTTCCATTTATGCCTTATGTCTTTTATACTTCAGTGTCTTGCCAATAATACCCTTAAACATTCTAACCTAACACTTTCTTCTAGAAACAATGTTCCTCACTGTATTACGTTCCTGATGCCACCAAAATCGTTCGATTTGGTTCAGTCATTCAAAAGATAAACTCAAATATTTTTGGACTGCTCTTGTCCCAAACAAAGTACTATGCACTACTTCCATCTGAAATTTAAACATCTTAGAGACTGAATTAGATTCCAAGTTCTTCATACCATTCATAGCTCCATGTATTTAGTTTATCATAAATCAAAAATCATCTCATTTGGAGCTCTACAAATCAAGATATCATCAAAATACTGAAGTATGTTCAATAGAATAATATCAGATCATACTATTGAAAAATACACTCACTGTACCCGTTCAACTTTTTTCCTCAGTCTTTCTCAATTTGTTTTAGACGACCATGATTTTTGGTAGAAATGTAGAGCAATGTCTTCCAAGTCCAATGGTTTAAAAATCAAGTCATTTGGGTGTCTAGAGAAAAAGTTATGGCCAAAGGAATCTAACACGTTCATGTCTTTACTCATATTGTACATGCCTTGGCGCAATTGCCATAACTCTCACTATAAGTGTCAGATTGACTTCATTTTTTGACATTTTGAAAGAAGACGTCTAAATCTACTACTTTAATAAAGACCTAAAAGACCAATTCTACCTTCTAAAGGATCAAAAATGGAGCAGAAGATGATGAAGCAGAACCAAGACGAAGCAGAAAGTCAAACTAAAACGGTCAAACTAAGACGAAGCAGAGAGTCAAACTAAGATGGTCAAACTAAGACAAAGAAAACTAAGATGATACAGAAGTCAAACTAAGACGATACAAAGGTCAAATTAAGACGATACAAAGGTCAAACTAAGACGATACAGAAGTCAAACTAAGACGATACAGAAGTCAAACTAAGAAGATATAGAGGTCAAACTAAGACGATACAGAGGTCAAACCAAGACGATACAGAAGTCAAACTAACATCAATCTCCACAGCTATCACACACATACATCCTATGCAACATTACAACTTGTAATGCTCATATCTCTCAACTCCGATATCCAAAATTTACAAACTCTATATTGTTGGAAAGCTGGAAAGATCATCTACAACTTTCAAGAGACAATTTTGCCTAAATCAGCTCACAATAACCCAAAAATATCCCTAAATTTAGTAAACAAATTTTACATTCATGTACTACACCCAATTCTCAACTTCATGACAAAGTTAGAGATTCTTATAGATAGAATTTAAATTCGATGTCTTTCATAAAGAATGTAGCCATATATCTCTAATTTAGTCGAAATCAAGAATCATCTCATTTGGACAACTAAAGAAACTGTTGTGACTAAAAGACTGAAGCATACTCATTGAACATTTTCCAGATCAACTACCAATTTGTCTCAAAATCTTTCCTTAACAGAACTCATGCCATGATCACCTTTTTCTACTGTATTTTCCCTTCATTCTCAACTTCATTTCATATCAATATCCTCCATAAAGAAAAATTATAATCCGTGACTAATCTTGAACACCAAGGACAGAACATACACATATATACCTATTCTTCATCAATTTACTACACAAATATTGCTTCCATTTTACTGCTAACTTTCACCTTAATTCTTTCTGTTTCAAAAATCTCTTATCCACCAAAGCACTATAGCAAATCATAAATCTATCCACATCTCTAATTCCCTACTTTACTCTTGCCTATCATTCCTTGGTTCATGAATTTCCATCATTTGTTTTTTACTCATAACTACTCTCCAAAATTTCTCATTCAAATAGTTCTAACTTCTATGAAACGTTCGGGGTCTAACATTTTTAGTACTTAGTTTAGAGGCCCTTAGCAAGATAAAAATCTTAGACTTTTCAAGGTTGATCTTGGGACCTGAGGCCACGCAAAAGGAATCAAGAGTAGCCTTTATCTTTTCGACCTAAGTTTCAGTCACTCATCCAAATAGGAACAAATCATCAGTAAAGAGAAGATGGGAGAATGCTGGTCCACCTCTCGCAAGTGAAACCTAATAAATTTGCAATGGGTTTACGGTCCATACAAAGAGGAAAGTTAAATCATACACAAGCTCAACTGAGGTTTCATCCTAAAATCAATTAACAATAGGTCATCTCTTTGAGACATCTATTAAACACCTCTCACGTAGAACACTAAAACCAGCAACAACTAGAATAAAAGCATAGAGAGCAGAAGATATAGAAAGAAGAAGAAGACAAGTCGCTAAGAGGAGGACGTGAGATTAAGAGATCGTGAGTTGGAGAAAGGAGAGACAAACATTTGGTGAGAATAACATGCTATCATTTAACTCACCAAAAGATATACAGAAGTGCCAGAAACTATATTGTGCAGGTGTTCCACAGTAAAAACCAAGATGAATGGAATGTTACCGTTTTTGTTTCCAAAACTTAAGAAGAAGAATTATGACAACTGGTGTATCAGAATAAAAGCATTGTTAGGATCACAAGATGTGTAGGATATTATAGAAAAGGGCTACAGTCATCCAAAACGTGAAAAAACATTAACAATAGTGAAAAAGGAAGCACTACAGAAAGGTAAAAAGAAGGATTAGCAAGCTCTCACTCTTATTCATATGTGCTTAGATGAAAATATATTTGAAAAGGCGTCTACTGCAACTATGAAAAGAGAAGTGTGAGAGATTTTACATAATTGTTTTAAAGGAAAAGATAAAGTAATTAAAGTACGCCTATAAACTTTGAGATATGACTATGAAAATCTCAAGATGAAGGATTCTGAATCTATAGAAGAGTATTTTGGTAGAGTCTTGACTATTGTAAATCAATTAAAGAGAGATGGAGAGTTGATGGAAGATGTTTGAGTGATTGAAAAAATTATACGGTCACTAATTTCAAAATTTCACTACATTGTGACTATCATTAAAGAGTCAAAGGGTTTGGAATTGAGGTCTATAGATCACCTTTTGGGTTCGTTACAAGCCCATAAAGAGAGATTGAAGAAAAGAGAAGAACCGAACGCCCAAATGTTGCAGGTGAAGTTAAATTTAAATGAAAAAGAAGACAATTAACATCAAGGACATAGTAGAGGACGAGGAGGAAGAGGTCGTGGTTGAGGCTGGAATTGTGGGAATCGTGGAAGAGATAGAGGACATAGAAATAATTCAAATGAAAACGAAGAGTTAGATTTTCAGTAACATATCCAAGAAGAAGTGGTAGAGGTGGATCATTTCAATAAGGTCGTGGTCAAAGATCCAATATACAATGTTACAATTGTGAAAGATTTGGTCACTATGTAGTGGCATGTAGATGGAATTCAAATGAAGAAGAAAATGCAAATTGCGTTGAGGTTAAAGAAGAAAATAATGAAGCATCTACCTTCTTATTAACATGTAATGATGAAAAAGAAAGGACTGAAGAGTCTTGGTATCTCGACTCAGAAGCCAACAATTGTTGGACCCCGAATGTTTCATAGAAGTTAAAACTATTTAAAGGAGAAATTTTGGTAAGTAGTCATGAGTAAAAAACAAATGAATGAAGATTCGTGAATCAGAAATAATAGACAAAAGTAAAGTAGTGAATGAGAAATGTGGATATGTCCAAGTTTTACTTTGGTGCTTCTGGTGGATAAAAGATTTTGAAGTGAGAAGAATTAAGCTGAAAGTTAGAAGCAGAATGAAAGTCGAAAATAAAGTTGCATTTGTGTTGTACATTGATGAAAGAGATGTACATATGTGTATATTCTGTTGTTCGTGTTCATTATTAATCATGGACTATATTTTTTTTCAGATGCTATTGATTTGAGATGGAGTTGAGAATAAGAAGAAAATGAAGTAGAACAAGGTGATCTTAGTATGACTTGTTTTAAGGAAAGATTGTGAAACATAGTGGATTGTTGGGACCCGATTTCAAAACCGGACCGCAACCAGAAAAACAAAAAACGGAAACGAAAAGCAAAACAAAAGAACGAACGAAGTCACGAATCGAAAAACGGAGAAAGAAGGCGAAACAAAAGAATGGATCGGAAGTCATAGAAAATCGAATACAAATCGAATGTCTCCGAAACAACGAAAACAAATCGCTTAAGAACAAATCTTAACTCCGACATCCGAAAACAAACATGTTAGAAGAACATCGCGTTGGAAACCTTAAGACACTTTGGACCTAACCCTATCTGAAACGGTAAAACAAAAATTTCTTTCATTTTATTCAATCTTTATTCAAAGCAATTCAATTTCTCGTTTGGAAATTCACCCTCAATCACAAAACTCAATTCATATAATTCTTCTTAATCATGCATATCTCAAAGTCATCTTTAAAAATCTTATTCTTATTTTTCTTTAAACATCTCACACATTGCTATACACAATCAAACCATACACAAAAGCACTTCTATATTTCCAGCTCAATCAACACAATTCATCGGACCTCCTGTCCGGAATCCCAACACAAACAAACACATTCAATTATCATCATATACATAGCACTTCAAATAATTCTCAATCATCAATATCATCAGACCTCCTATCCGGAATCCAAACACAATCAATCACATTCATTCATATCCAAGTCACATTCAAATCTTAATTCAATACACAAATTCATAATTCATATGTACATCATGAAATAAATGCTTACAAAATATTAACGGCATTTCCAAGCCATAAACATCACCGATATTAATCTCAAAATCCGAAATACACAAGAATACACAAATTCTAAAATCCAAAATCCTCTACAAACATCTAAAATCTTATTCTTACAAATGATGAACTTAACCCTACCACATATATACAAATAAACAGACGTCATAACTTGCTTTCATCTGGTCTACTTCTCGATACCTGAAGATGGGGATGAAAGGAGGTGAGCTTTACAGCTCATGGATAACAAGTTTATAAATCGAAAAATAAGCAAAAATCGTCTTTTTAAAAATGTTGCTATTTTATAAAAAAATTCACATATGAAATTCATCAATTGCTTATTTCTCAAAATTCTCAACTTTTCAAACTTCATGAACCATTTCAAATCATGTAAATCTCAATTTCTTTCAAAAATTCATGAACAATTTTCAAATCATGTAATGCATCACAGTATCACACATAAGCACATAACATATCAGAATTTGGTTTAGGTCGGTCCAGAAACAGAACGTACTGCACATTCCCGCATAGCGGTCCTGTGCAGTCGTGAACAGAACGTACTATACCTTCCCGCATAGCGGTCCGGTGTAGCCGTGAAATTATGGGAGTCCTTAACGGAGTTCTAATGCTACTACCGGGTAGGCGGGCGAAGCCTAGACAAGTGCATTTGACCCTCTTATGGGACCTAACCAAACCCACATAACAGATAGTTCACACTTCAAATCGGATTGCCCGAAGGCATATGTCTAAATTCAAAATTTTCATGCCATGTCATATTCAAACATAATGTCATTCTTAAAGTCACAATGTCACACAAATTCACATATCAAAATTCTCAACCATTCAAACATAAGGAATACGAAAATCATAGCAATTTATTAAAATCATAATTCAAACAAAATCCCATTCACATTGCACATTCATCATCCAAAATTAATATGTCAATTTTGTTGGGGCTCGAGACCCAACTACTTAAACTTAACACTATCACACTTGCTTTGATACCACATCTGTAGGGGCTCGATCCCGAAGACC
>JANIJH010000223.1:60830133-60849157 GCA_024520975.1 Erythroxylum areolatum | reverse complement strand
ATTTCTCATTTCTAACTGCCCATAAACCTTCATTGGCTCACATTCTGATAGATCATCATTCTTCCTAGTGCTTCTAATAACTCAAATTCTTAAGGAATGCTCATGCTTGTGACTCATATAAATGTGACTCAAATTGGGGGATCAATTGCCACTATCTGCTATGACATGACAAGAATGCATGTACCTTGACACCTATTTCAGAAAATGACCATATAAGATAGTAATTCTGGGCTCTGATACCAACTAAATGTAGCATCCCACTCTCGCAAGACAGGTACCCGACATCTTGAGTGATATCTGAGTATAATCCCCACAAGGGTGACATGCTAACACAGTCAGTCAGTAAATTTTTCGTACAAATATTTTTTTTGGCACAACTGTAAGCGGATATCAATTATCAAATTGGGCCCACTTTTTTTCATAAAAAATTTCATTCAAGAGTGTTGCTACACTCATTAATCAAACTTGTTTACAACATTTCCAAATTGGAAAGTTATTACGTACAGAAGCGTATTCAAATACACATTACACAAATGTAACGGAATATACAGGTAAGAAAGTATAAATGCAGACACCAACTGATCCTTACCTCTTCCTCTTACTTGTATGCAGTAGGTATACTCCCGTTTGTCTAACGGGCACTCTTCTGAACTCAGTGAGTGACCATCATCGATGGCTCACCCAGTCATATAACATATAATTCACATTCACAACATTTCACATGTCACAATCAATGCACTTTAATCATTCATATTGTACGTATGTAGTGCACTTGAGACTCACTTTTTATTTATTACTTTGTTGTGACCAAGTACCTAAACTATCCCGTATCCATTGGATATGGGGCTCATTAAATGTTAAGCCTGAGGCTCTGAATCACTTTATGAGCTTGAGGCTCTTTTCACACTTTGAGCTTTAAGCTCTGAATCACTTTCTAAGCTCGAGGCTCTTTTAACACTTTGAGCTTTAAGCTCTGATCTGTGGCTACTCTGGTCACAACTCCCATTATCTGATCATGCATTCATGTATGGAATGCATATCACATTTTCAGTCAATCATATCAATGAAGCATATAGTTCGTCACATTCACATTCAATGAGCACTTCAACATTTCATTCATACATCACTTCCATCGGACCTCCTATCTGGAAACCATCACAACCAATCACATTCACATAGTCATTCAGTAGGCGATCAATACAAAAATTCAAAATAGAACAAACAATGAAGTGAGACCATCTAGGTCTACTCACAGTACGCTCCAGTTTAGCATTTGCTTCCAATTCTGGAAACGTCTGAATGCGAACGTTTATCCTGCACATCACAATTATGCAATACGCACGTTGCACACACATTAATAACTTTGCACAATTATAAGCATTCATTTATGAATACGTTTGTATATGGACTATATACAATGCATGTTCATGAGAATCCCGGGTATATTATCAAATCTTATAATTCAATCACTTATCATTTCTTTCCTTGCCGTCCTACTTTTATTATCAATTTCCCATTCATTTAAACTAGATACACTCTACTCCTCTTCTTAGAATCATAACTTGAATCAGATGAACCACTCCATCTCCATTTTACACATGTCTTTGGTACTTTAATACCAACAATTCACTCATTAATGTAATTCTAGCATTAAAAGACCAAAAAATCATCCAAATTCTCATTTCAGCCCTATATCACTTCCAAAACTCCAGACCTCTGGGTTAATCTTCCATGATCAATCTGATCAGTAAATGAAGTAATTTGGTAACACTTTCTACTAGAAAAGTGTTCCTTATTTTCTTAAGTTTCTAATGACATTCATACTATTCCAACAGATTCCCTCACTTCCTTCAATCAAATATTTTCTAATCAATTTGGAATTTATGGATAGATAGAATAATGTGTTAGAAATCTATTGGAATAAGAATCACTCCATTTGGAGGTTGGATAACAAAGTTATGGCCGAAAGAACCAAAAAAGGTTTTGTCCTCAATTATATTAAGCCTGTTTCGGGACAATTGGCATATCTTTCTCTATAGATATCAAATCGATGCCATTACCAGACGATAAAAAATAAACAATGCACCAGACAATATGACATCATCACCAGACGATACATCCTCACCAGATGATACATCCTTACCAGACGATACATCCTTACTAGACGATACGTCTTATACACTAGACGATATGTCCTATGCACCAGACGATATGACATCATCACCAGACGATGCATCCTCACCAGACGAACTGTCCTTATCAGACGAAACGTCCTCACCAAATGAAGCATCTTCACCAGACAATCTGTCCTCACCAGACGATACATCCTTATCAGATGAAACATCGTTACTAGATGAAGCATCCTCACCAGATGATAAGTCCTCACTAGATGTATCCTCTGGTGAAGCGTCCTCACCAGACGATACGTCCTTACCAGACGAAGCGTCCTCACCAGACTATACGCATTATACTCCTAAGCATCTCCACTTATAAGGACCATAACTTTTGACTCTGATATCCAAAAATTCCATACTTTATACCGTTAGAAAGCTAGAAAGCTGAGCTACAACTTTCTAGAAGACAACTTTTTCTAACTTAGCCTAGATCAATACAATTTAGTCAAGGAAGTTTGGATCAAACTTTTGCCTCTCTTAATCTTTTCTTTGTTGCATTCACAGCTAACTTCTCTACGAGTCTTTCTTCATTAAATTCAACACTTCAATTTTCATTTCTAGTTTTTTTCCACTCCATTTTCATTTAACTAATTCTCCACAAATTCACGATGCCCCTAGATATGAAAGTTTACTCAAATTTCTCAAAATCATCAAAATCCAAATATCAATTATTCATTTTCCTCACGTTCTGCATTTCACTATTCTCTACATTTCAACCTATTTGTACATTCTCTATTTTTCTTATCAACTTTCATTTTAAACAATTTTTTCTCATCTCAAACATCATCATACAATTATTATTCACTCCAATTTTATTCTTATTCATCTTTAATAACTCTAAAAATATTCACGTATATGCATATACATATATGCACAGTGAAAACAGAGTCCTCATTTTTGTTTTCTTCAAAAAGTTTCTACACCTAGTTATACATGTTTTTTAAGATCTTTCAACTTCAAAAATCATTTTAGCACCATCTCACAACTTTTTTATCATCAAGTCTGAAAAATCAGCACATGTTGTATACTCTAGTATTTCACTCATGTTTTCAACACATATACATTTTCATTTTATAACTTCAACGTATAACTAACATGATGCATACTTCATCTTATGTAATAATGAAAAACCATAAAAATGCTTACATTGTCTAAAACTCCAAAACCTTCAAGATCACATAAACCATAGCTTTCCTATAATACCCGATCATCAACAGTCAAGAGTTGTAGGATTAGATATTTCAGTTATAGTGAAGAAGATCACAAAAAGAGATGGTTAGTGAAATGTGAGAGCAAACTTTCTTTGTGAGGGTGAGAGATCTTTATGAAAGAATGAAGCTTCCAGAGAATGAAGGAAAATCCCGAAGAAGATATTTTTAAGACAGGAACAAACAGTAGATGGATCTTTTAAGTTTAAGAGAACTAGTGTTTAAGAATTGATTTCTTTAAGACCTTGGCTAGTTCCTAACTAACTAGTTCTTATTGAACTAGTTCCCAAACTATCATCCTTTCATCACATTTATCTCCAATTTGTCTCTGATGTTCACAACCATTATCTCAAAATTCTACAGTTGACTCCCAAATTTTTCTTCAATATCATTACACTTATTTCTAGTTTCCACAAATCAATTTACTTGCCAAGTGGCACTTTTCCTAGTCCAATAATAATAATAATAATAATAAATTTTTAGAATTATTCCTATTACAATAATATCTGATAATTTTTGGACATTATTCCAATAATTTACCAAAATTTAAAAATTAACAATTATACGTACCAATTAAATTTCCAATACAATAGATTCACAATTCTCAACAATAACACATTACAATTCAATTATACCTGGAATGTCTATGAGTGCATGTACAGTTATTTTCAAATGCAACGATTCAATGTTCATGTGCATGAGCATATCACATAATCATGAGCATGAACACATTTCTAATCTCTCAGTGAATCTCTCACATTTACAATTTTATCTTAACATGGGTAACGGGATGTTACAATCACTTCCAGATCTTCCTCTCATACCAGACTGAGCTCCTAAAGTAGCACGACAATCCCTAATCTGGTGGTCAAAAGAGTCGCTCCTAAGGCAGACAGTTTCTAGCATTCACCACTATATCTCTTCTCACAATACTCACACGGAGGCAACTGTCTTTGCACTATACCTCTTCCACTGCTGGATTGTACAAAACCACCCCCTGTCTAAATCCTGACTGCCTTGATCCAGCTGGTGGTCTGAAGCCTTTGTTTCGGTGTTTACTGAATCTGCTGCCAGAACCACTCCAACTCTCACTAGACCTCTTCATTCTGGACCCTTGCCCAGTCTCTGCTTGTCTCTCTCTTAATAGCTGCTTAATTCTGATCGAAGCAACTCTCAACTCAGTAAAACTATTCAGGTTTGAAAGCTCCAACCTTGTTCTGATCTCCATATTGAGCCCGTCCTCAAACCTCCTACATTTGTCTTCTTTTGTAGGGATCAAAGCAGTAGCATAGCCCATCAACTTATTGAACCGATTCTCATATTCTTTCATTGAATTCTCCTTCATCTTTCTGTCCAAGTAGATCTTAAGCATGTAGTTTTCTCTAAAGACCCTCAGAAAGTCTTCCCACTTCAATTGGCAAGGCCTGGTGGTACTGCTTGGTACAGTCTTCCACCACTGGTAAGCTGGGCCCTACAGTAAGGACACTGCATAGTCGAACCTCTCATCAGGCTCGTAGTTCATCTTATCAAAAACCCTCTCAGTCCTTTCCAACCATCCTTCGGCCTCAACAGGGTCTGTGCTGCCATAGAAATCCATAGCCCCTACTTCCGCAACCTGTCATACCTCCTCCCCCTTATCTCAAAAACTCTAGGAGGCATCTCCTCTGGTCGAGGTACCGAGGACTCCCCACTGGTTCTTATCGATCTTAGGTTAGCTGGCTGCTCTAATTGTTCACCTAGAGCGGATGACCTATAACAAACAAGAACTTCAATTATTATCTGCATTTCTCACAATGTTTCATGCTTAACACTCCTAGATATCCCTATGGATGCCAAACCATGCTCTGATACTACTTAAATATAGCGTCCCCTTACTGTAGGGTACATACCGAAGCACCCTTAGGACATTCCAGTAAATATCCTACGATAATGGTGCGCTACATTCAATCATTACATTCACATACCATGGCATCATCTACTTTATTCACTTATAATCCTCTTAAGAAAGTCACAATATTTTAAAATCCAAAATTTCCTCATTTCATTTCATAAAACCCAAAGGCCTACAATATGTCTTTCGACATTTCTTATAAGTACATCATCAAATTCTACTACAAAAGTGCTACATGAAAGAGGTAATATGTTAAGTCTATCTAATCTGTCCAAAACCCAACTGACTAACCTTTGAGTCATGACTTCACTTCCTAAATCACCAGTCTACACTGTTGGTAGAGTCTCTCAGTAGCTAGAGTCGTCTCTCGGTCCTGAAAAGTCAATATTGTCATTTTGGTGAGTTTTACGAACTCAATGAGATAACCATCATCGATGGTTCACTCAATTCATGCAACACATCATTTCACATAACATATATTCACATTTTCGCATAATTACATCTCACATTTTCACTTAACATAGACAATTTTGCATTTCAATCAATCATATATACTTAACAAAATGCATATAAAATGCTCATGTGACTCTTTTGCAATTATTATGTTGTTATGACCGAGTGCCTAAATCGTCCTGTATTCATTTTAGATACCGGGCTCATAGATAACTATCCCTTATCCGATGGGGATACAGGGCTCACTTCATATAAAGAGCCTTTGGCTCTTAATCACTTTCTGAGCTCGAGACACTTTTTTTTTTACAATCTGAGATTTAAGCTCTTTTTTATTGTCTATTCTGGTCACAACTGCCATTATCTGCTTGTGCATTCATGTATGGCATGAATCTGTCACAAACAATCATGTCATGAAGCACATAGTTCGCCATATTCATCTATCATTCAAAACACAATTTAAGAAAACATAAATTGAGAGAAACCATCTAGGTTACTCACAAGTTGGTCCCGAAGCTAATGCCTAGAAGTTCCAGCAATGTCTGGAGGTTGACATTCCAGTTGCTCCTCTATATCAAATAACATGCACATATATCATAATTTACACAAGTATAAGTGTTTAACAATGCACATATATGTAATGAAATAAGTACAATGCATGTTCATGACGATGTCGAGTATTTATCCATTAGTGTCATCACAAAATCAGTCCCATATCAAGACTCATCTAAGTATAATTTACACTTAGGTTTATACCTCACCAAAACTATTAAAATCACAATTTGTATCTCATTGACTTACTTTCAGTTTTTTTTCCAAGACATTCTTTCGGGTCTATTGTTCACGTTCAATCAGAAAGTGAAAATTATGTAATTTGGTCATACTCTCTTCTAGAAAATTGCTCTCCCATCTATTAAGTTTCTAATGATACCAAAATCGTTCAATTTGGTTTAGAAATCCGAAAGTTGTACTCCAAACATTTTTGGATTGTTCTCATTCTAAAATAGTATACTATGCACAACTTCCATATAGAAATTTAACATCTTAGAGACTAAATTAAAATTCAACCTCTTAATAAGATTTGTAAGCTATATCTCTATTTTACTCTACATTAAAATTCATCGCATTTGGAACCTACAGTTCCAGATATATTCAAAATACCGAAGTATGTTCAGTGAAATACATCAGTTCATATTATTTCAACAGATTCCCTTACTTTCATTTAATCAGTCTTTTTCAATGCAATTTAGAATGCTACCAATTTTTGTGGAGGCTTAGAAAATAAGTTATAGTCGAAAGAAGCAAGATGGTTTAGCTTGCATGATGCTCTCAGGTGCAGAAAGTCACAGCCAACAATTGAAGAGCATAGTGTTTTGATGGGACAATTAAACATCAGTCTTGTAATTAAACTTATGGGCATGAGAGGGAAAAATAATAGGCATGAGTGAGTCACAGGTGTGAGGGTGAGAAGTCACAGGTGTGAGAGATAAAGACAAAGATTGGATGAGAGCATACTAGTCAGACTCGTCCACGTTTATCACTCAATCTCTCTCAATTCAATTCAGATGGCTATGATTTTTGGTGGAGAGGTAGAGTATATTGCCAAAAAACCGACCTATACTCATCATCCCTTAAACCTTCAAAGTCGCGATCACGATTGTGCATATTTGACAATGTGCACGATCACGACTTTGGGCACCAAAATCACAATGTGCACGATCGCTACTTTTCCTTAGTCACGCATCCCTCCTTCAAACCTCCATATCCTATGATCTAGAACTCCAAAAATTACAAACTTTATATCAATAGAAAGATAAAAGAATGATCTACAACTTTCATGAAGAAAATTTTATCAAAATCGTCCTAGATCAATACAGTTTAATCAAGGAATTTTCAGATAACTTTTCTAACTTCTCTTCTTCATTCATTGTGCTTCTTCTCCCACTAACTCCTACACCTCAATCTTCATTTTTTTCCTATTTCTACTCTATTTCCATTCAACTCATTCACAAAACATTTCATAGTGCCCTTAAATAAGCAAGTTTACTCAAAAATCCCTAAATCCTCAAAAACCAGATATCAATTATGTAACTCATTAAAGTCTGCATTTCATATTCTCTGCTTTTCAACCCTTTTGTACATTCTCTATTTTTCTTCCCAAAATCCACTTTCAACTATCTTCTCATCTATTATTATACTCATCATTCATAAACAAAATTCCAAAATCTAAGTTTCCCACAAGTCATCAAAAAAACCAGAAAACTTCATCCACACAGAACTCCACTTTACTACACTATTTCACTCTCATTTTTCTGCACCTTCAACTTCTACATCTTCTGCATTTATTCCTCACCTTTTATTTTAGATCATTCATTTTACTTCCCAGACATCACTACATACTTATTCCTTAAATCAAAAATTCATTTTGTTCTCATCCTTAAAAAATACTCAACACTCACTTATACAGTGAAAACAGAGCCTTCACTTCTGTTTTTTTCAAATTGTTTCTACACCTAATTACGCAAGTTTTCTAAGATCATTAAACTCCAAGAAAATCATTTCTACATTATCTGATCACAAATAACCATCAAATACTAAATAACATTATATCCAGATTTTTCATCTTATTAGCACAGTTTTCATGAAGATGATCGTTAATTCCATTATCATGCAAATGATGGTTAATTCATCGAATTTATCTAATAAATCGTCAACTCTAAAAGATTTACACAACCCTTACTTGATAAAACTCCAAGATCTTCAACTATCAAGAAGCCCTAAACTCCAAGCAATTCACATACACCATGGTATAGTTTGACAAGCTTCGGTTATATTTTTTTTCTTGCGGCAAAAGGAACAGATAGCAAAGTGGGAGTGGTAGAAGATAAAGGAAAACAAAAGTTAACTCTTGGAGGATGTTTGATGAAAAACTTTGTGTATTAGAAGAAACTTGAAGAAGATGGCTTCAAGAAAGTAACTAGGACAGAGCACCTAGTCTTTCAACTCCCAAAAGAACATAACTTACTTTCTAACAAAAAAAAAGAACTTAACTAAGTCAGTGACACTTGTCACTTATGTAATATCTAAGGCTCTAAGTAAGTTCTTTTTGAACTAGTTCTCATAACTCTCATCCTTACATTCCAATTATCTCTATAATAATCAATAATTTCTGAAATTATTCCTAAAATTCACCAAAATTCAAAAAAAATATAATAATTACACTAACCAATAAAATTTCCAATATAATAAATTCAAAATTCCCAATAATATCACAACTCAATTCAATTATACCTGGAATTATCCATGAATGCATGTACAATTATTTTCATGTGCAAAAATTTACTATTCATGTGTATGTGCATATCATAATATGCATGAGCATGCAATGCATTTCTAATCTCTCAGTAATCACTCATATTTACTATTCTAGCCTCCCCACAAGTAATGGGATATTTCAATAATTAACTCCAAAATTTAATCTATTAAGACCTAAAATTTTATTTAAGTTATGTCTAACTCAATAAAAATAATAAGAAAAATTTCGAGCCTAACATTTCTCCCCCTCTCAACAAATTTTGTTCTCAAAATTTTTATTTGACTGATCAATAGGCAAGGGTATTGTTTCCTCATAGGCTCCACCGTTATCCCCATATAACTTCATCACTCAAATACTTTCTTCTAATTGACCCTAGTCGACAGACTTACCAAGTCTTTCTGTTACTTATTTAGTCACACACTTTCTTAACTGGTTCCTCAATATATATATCTCCGATTACTCACAATTTTCCACTTCCTGCGTCGATAATACCAATATCAGATTATATCGATATTTCTTAGCATACTCACATATAACACATTATGAATCTGGGACATCTTTGTTAGTAATACTAACTTATAAGTCAATGGTCCGGTTCTTAATAACTTTATATAGGCCAATACAATTCAAGCTTGGTTGCTTTTTTATCGTAACCTGAGCACATCTTGCACTCAATCTAAGCACACCTTGGGAAGGTGATACTCTCAAAAATATTTCATCCTTCACTTCATAGTTTACATCTCTATAGTATCAATACACTTAACTCTTATATCTATCTGACTGTATTCCACACCTTTGCTGTTGATCCACCTAATTCATTCATTTTTCTTGAGTCATTTAAATTTTTTTAACACAAATCAATTTCACTTATCAACTAGACATCGAATCAATTCTATCCTTTGACCATCTTTGGCCCTATTAATCCAAATAAAGAGGTGGATGACTCTTTTTTTCGTATAACGCTGCACGGTATTTAATGTTATCACTATGATAATGATTGTGATGCTTAAAGTCAAATAAATCTATACATTGATCTCATATTCCTATGAACTCCAAAATATAAGCTTTAAGTATATCTTTGACAGTTAAAGCCGTTGGCAAATTCAAACATTCAATTACTTGAGTCAACATTCTCAGCCGCTAAATGTTGTTTCGGCGTATTCCTACTAGAATGTATAGCTTAAGTTGTTATTTGTGCTTTCTCTAGTAATTTCTTTGATCAATCTTCTTTATCGGGTATACACACTTCTCATTTCGATCAAAAAGCATCATTTTCCCAATTCAAACTCGGAGTTCAGATCCATTTTCAATTCCTCAATAAGATTCACAATTTTTGAATCCCCAATTTGGGCTTTGTTAATGCTTTTGTGTGAAACTGATCTTCAATTCTATAGCAAATAGTACTTTGATTTGCCCAAAAATACAACTCCACATTCTATGCTCCTTTTTGCACTAGATCTGATAACCTCAATGTCTGAATTCATGCTTCACTACTACTAGGATTTCTACTTAATGTATCAAATACAACACTAACCTTACTCGGAAATACTCATTTGCAAAATCATAATCTTTTAAGTAACTTTATCCATTGTCTCAGTGTCGTATTTAATTCTTTCAAACTCGATAATTACCTCAAACTTTAATGATTTATATAGTTATATATATAGATTTGAAATGTTTCACTATACATATAATGTCTCGAAGCTTTCAAAATAGTCACTATTGCAACAAGTTCTAAATCATATATCAAATAATCAACTCATGAGACTTTAATTGCCTCTATGCATGTGAAATCACCTTATTATGCTGCAACAGATTACATCTTAATCCCTAGTACAAAACATCATTGTATACTACAAAATCTCCAAATCTAAACATTATAATTATTATTGTTGTTATACTTCATCAAAATTCTCTTTACATTCATCAATCATACGATTTACACGTTTTTCCTCAGACATTTTTGTCAAAGGGCTAAGATTAGTAAAAACCCTTAACAACTTTTAGTAGTGTCCAATTTTTAGCTAATTCTAGAAAACTTCGAATCTCTTATATATTCCTTGGAGTTTCTTATTGCTCCATTACCTCTATTTTCCTTTTGGCTCTCTCAACATACCATGTTCAGATATTATATGACCCAACATTTTAGTTGATCATGCTAAGATTCACTTTTATTGCACTTTGCATATAATTGTTTCTAGCTTCATGATATGTAAGCTTTTCCTCAAGTATTCAAACTATTCTTCTCAACTTTTCAAATACATTTAATATATCATCTATAATCATGGTCACTAATTGATCCAATTTTTCTTAGATCGCTTTAATCTTCAATACCATAATACTGTCGGGGGCAGTTCTAACTCAAACAAATATTGTCAAAAACTCAATGTGCCCATGATTAGTTCTCACAATTCCTTAAGTACTAATTCCTCCACGAGGTAATATTATCTCATGTTATTTTCAGTTTTCCAATTGATTTCTTTTCTAGAATGATTTTTCTCAATTCATTCGATTTCCTGTAATTTCACATTGACTTATTTTTAATGTCTATTCATTCATACTAGTTTCTCCACATATTTCAATTTATTTACAATCTTAACTTCCTGTGTTGGTAACACATTCATCAGATCTAATTTGTATCTCCCAAACATATTTACATAGAATATAACGTGGGCCTATATTCTCCTCACACTAACAAGAATGTCGCCTCAAATCCAAGAACCCAATCACATAGTTGGATACTTTACATCAAACAAAATGCATACATTCTCAGTAGCATATTCTACCCCTTATGCTTGAGTCTCCGTTAGGGATGTGACCCCAATATTCACTTTTGATTCATTACATATCCATTTATGATTTGTTCTTTCATTTTTCATTCCTAAAACAAACTATCTGATTTGCTTAACCTAATTCGGTGAAATTCTTCTTCGAAAGAAGATTTCTTGGTACTATCATCATTACTATTCATGTAATCCTTATCAATCAACTATCTTTATCATTGTATATAAACCATTATTAGTATCTCAAGAAGATCAATTTCTATCATTTTCTTACACGGTCATAATGTTTTAGTTGTCAAAACTCAATGAAGTAGTAAACACAATTACTGTCGCATATGCTCAGGTGGGTATCATCAAAGTCATCCCATTTTTCCCATAGATTTATGTCCAACAATTCACCAATTTATATCTTACACAAATGATACTTTGATCTCCATTGATCCTAGACAATATTGCTCTCTTTATCCTCGCCCACGATCGGGGTATCCCTGTCATGATCATAATAGAAACCTATTTTTGTTAGGCCACTATCGTGCCTTATACTTCCTTCCTTGCGTTAACATACCTTTTAACACTAATTCTACTCCAATTTTCCAGGATTTACCTCTTCTAATGGTACATCATATCTTAATGGTTCAACTACCATATTGAGTGAATTAACTCTTCGCAATTAATTCATCATCTCTTTCTTTATCTCATTTTATCTCATCTTCCTATTGTCATTTATTTCATATCTTGTACGTATATTCTCAATCAATTTAGAATTATAGATGTATAAACATCATGAAATTCTGATCCCAATTTTGCTAATATATTCTTATGGTGGATCGTAACTCTTGTCACATTAATCAAACAACCACTTCAGTTCTGATTTCATCTTCTTAAGATCATAACAATTTCTGTTTTCATTACATTCCACTTGTACACTTTAATCTCATCATGTATATTCCTCAAACAATCCAAAATAATACATTCACATCTTTATCACATTCGGGGATTTAACACCACAGTATAATATTGGTGTCATATTCAATAATACATCCACCAATACAAATAAGTGGAATCATTATTTGTCATATTTACCTATATACTATTTTTCATTTCTAATTATCTACAAACTTTCGTTTCTCACATTTTGAAAAAGCATCACTTTTCTCACTAATTTTATTAACTCAAACTCTTAACATATGCTCATGCACGTGACTCATACTCATGCGACTCATACTAGGGATCAGTTGCTACTGTCTGCTATGACATGACAAACATACACGTATCTTGACATATATTTCAAAAAAATGCCCATGTAAGATACTAAACCCGAAACTCTGATAACATAAGATGTTGGACCCTGTTTTTGCAGCCCAACTATCCAGAATATCATAAGACGTGATCGTATTATCCTATAATGTTTTTTCAATGAACTCTTATTAGCCAT
This sequence comes from Erythroxylum areolatum, assembly GCA_024520975.1. Lineage (NCBI taxonomy): Eukaryota > Viridiplantae > Streptophyta > Magnoliopsida > Malpighiales > Erythroxylaceae > Erythroxylum > Erythroxylum areolatum. The sequence goes on along the minus strand of JANIJH010000223.1, from coordinate 60,835,900 downwards.
CATCGATTCATCTTCATTCTTATAACATCCCAAAAATTTTCCTATTTGATCAATGGATATAATGCTCCTCCAACAGATTCCCTCACTTTCTTTCCATCAATCTTTTTCAAATCAACACCAAATGCTACCCATTTTTAAAGAGAGATAGAGAAATGTGTTAGGAATTTATTGGTTCAAGAATCACTTCATTTGGAGGTCAAATGATGAAGTTATGGCCAAAAGAATCAAACATGATTATGTCCTCAATCATATTGCATCTATCTTGGGAAATTGGCATAACTTTCACTAGAGATATCGGATTAAGGTTGTCTTAGGACGGTTTTGAAGAGAACTTCTAGATCTACAACTTCAATTAAGACTCTAAAGAGAGATTTTTCCATTTGGAGGTTCAATACACAGGCCGTGTGGAAATACACAGGCAGACCGTGTACTCCTCGAGTCTGGTGGCCTTTTTGTTCTTGGAAGACACGGTCAATGTTAATTTACACTGCCTAACCATGTACTCCTCGGATCTTTACTGAAATCTTCCTCTTCAAGATGTCTCCAATGGATCCTGCATCCATTCTAACACCACTTTCACTCATAATCTTTACAAATTCAACTCTCCTAGTGCGATATCACTTCATTTACTATAGTTGTTCTGTATATACATTCTATGCAGTATCACCAACTTATAATGATCATATCTCTTAACTCCGATATCCAAAAATTTCATACTTTATATCATTGGAAAGCTAGAAAGACAAGATACCACTTCTGAGAAGACAACTTTTTCCAAATCAGCCTAGATTAAAACAGTTTTTCCTCTGAAGTTAGAACACAAATTTTACCCCTATGAAAGCTTGAAAATGCAATGTACAAACTTTGAGAGTCATGAGCCAAAAGCACAATCATATTTCATTATCATCCAAAAAAAGCATTTTACAAAGCTTCAATGGACTTTCTGAGCCACAATACAACATTTCTCAAAATCCCAAAATACAAAGGGTACTTGAACAAATAATACTTGAAATGCCACTAAAGCCTCATATTTATCGGAGCGATGCCTTAACTCTCTTTCACTCGATCTCTTGCTCATCACTTGAATAGGGGAAAGAGAGTGGGGGTGAGTTTAAAAACTCGTGGGTAACAAGTTTATAATAGAGAATAAGCAAAATCATTGAAATGTTCATTTGTCATAGAAAATTCATATTGAATTCATGAAACACATAGTTCTCAAATTCTCAACCAAATTCACAATTTTATCACAAAACTCATAATTAAAACATCATCACATAGACATAACATATACATTTAACCATCAAAGAACAACACTCAATTATGCACCATTCTTGACAATTCAAAGATGCAATGCACAAACCAATGGCTTGAGGGTTCTATAGAACGATATGGAGAAACCAAAGTTTACACCATGAAAGAAATGAGTCTAATCTACAAGCGGGTAGTCGGGAGAAGGCTCTTGTCAACATGCATGTGATGAACAAAATGGTTCCACTCTTATCCAAACAAAAGCACATATTCATGCTCAAATCATTTCATCATATGCTCATACTTTCATGTTATTTTCATTTATACAAAATGCCATGACATTTTTCAAGGCATAATATAAAATGTTTCAATGCATTTCCTTCTTCATTTCACAATTCATCAACAAAATTCATATACAAAACATATAATGATTTCTCAAATCATTCAAATAGCAATCATGCAAGATTTATAAAAAAAATTGAAATCATTTAATTCTCTTTCTTTTGAAGACATAGTCATGGCTCATTAACTCAATTATAAACATGTAACCTACCTTGAATTCCTTGCTTAAAGGCTTGCTAAAAAATGCCTCTCGTCATGCTCCTCTTTCCTCTCTTGATTTTCTTAACATTGACAAAATTTCCAATTTAATAGTAATTTCAATTTGAGGACCTAAATAAACATATGCATAAAATTGATCCTAGAAAGCTTAAACCCATGCGATTCTTAAGCTTCAAGAACTAAAACCTTTTCAAAAATCCAAAAGATTAAGAATGAGCTTACCTTGAGTCTTCACCAAATAACAAGATTCTTGGCTTAAATGAAACTCTTCTCTTTCTCTTTCTCTTTCTCTTTCTCTTCTTAAACAACCTTAAATTCCCTCTTGAAAGCTAAGAAAAGATGAAACCCTAGCTTTTTCTCCCTTCCTTTCTCTCATGCACGAATTTCTCTCCTTCTTCTCTCTTATTTTCTTTTTTCACTCTTCTCTCCCTTCAATTCACGTTTCTTCTTCTTCTAATAACAAGACTACACTTTTCTTCTTCCACTTATACCCTTAATAAATGTAAAAATTCTATTTAAAATTCCATTTTGCCTTTCCTTCATGCCTTATGGCTCTTTATCCTTAAGTGACTTGCCAAAAATGCCCTTCGTACACTCTTACTAATTTAATTCAACCAACCTATATAATAAAATCCTACTAACATTTACATAATAATTAACTCCAAAAATTAATCTATTAAGACATCAAAATTTATTTAAGTCATGTTTAACTTAATAAAAATAATAAGAAAAATTTTGGGGGCCAATAGAATATCTCTCAGGCAACAAAGGATTTCTATTATCAGCAGTTTGAAGTACCAAAAATATATTTTTGTTTTTTAATTAATTTTTATACATTAATTAGATAAATATTGTAGGTTATAAGTACTTATCGTATGTTTTTCTTTTTTCAGAAATAATTTTTTTGGGATTTTTAATTTGACGTAGTTATTTATAAAATATGAGAGAGACAAGCTCGTACACGTTATAAAGACTTTGTTGGTGCAATAGACAAGACTGGTATATGACCTTATATTTCTGAAGAAATATGGAGTTGTTGGCAGCAATATTAGACATCACTCAAGGCAATGTTCATTTCAGAGCATAATTCTACCAACAAATGTGGAGAATTAGGGGAGAGAGTCTTCTTGTACATACTACAAGATCTATTACCCACCATGAGCATACAGAGAGACTTGTAAGTATCTATATTTTACACTTATATTCTGATTTTTTCTACTTTGATGTATTTCAATTTAATTTGATGTTTAGAATGAAAATATATGTATTATTAAGAATGATAAAGTCATAAATGTCTGGTGTCATATCTGATTGTATTGTTGAATTACTTTCTTTGTTCAACAGGTGGTAAACATCATAAAAATAGAGAAAATTCCACCGAAATTTTTGTAAATTATAGTTCACTTATAACAATTTATTTTGATGCAGGAAAAGTCTGTGGGCATGAAGCCTACACCTCGTAACTCTTTTAGCACACTTACACTAAGAAACATGACGGTGTGACCTTTGTCCACACCCGATGTAGATAACTAAATGTATGTGAAATTCATGCTTTAATAATAATGCTTAATAATTTTTGCTTATTAACATAAAGATTGCCTTCTGATAAGACCAAATACAAGAAAGCATTCAATGATAGTCTCAGCAGTTTGAAGATGTTTATGAGACTCAAACATATCTTCATACAATGGGTGGTAGGGACTATCGTGGAAGGATATTCAGCTTAGGTTCATTTGCAAACACATGTTATTCGCAATTCTCCACATCCAATATAACAACATCTAGTAGGCGGTCTACATCCACTGAAGTCCATGAGCTTCAGAGCATAGTATAGGTACTGACAACTCAGTTGCAATAGTCGACAGAGTACATAGCCTAGCTCTGAAATGAGATGGATGAGTTGAAAGGGAAGGGCAGTACCTCATCGTAACATTAAGAGCATCTACATTCACCAAATGAATAGCGTAGTCGTAGTCATTTTATATGAATTAAATACTTATTGTTGTATAAAATAATTTTTTATTATCAATTAAGATAATTTTTACTTTATATCATCAATCAACTTTCTGTTTTAACAAATTAAATGTAGAAACAAATTAAAATATTATAAATTATACATGAACCATAAGATTATCTAATAAAGTTAAATGCAGGGAAAATTTTTTAAAATAGTATCATTAAATTTACCGATGGAAAATCAAAATCTATCAGTAAAATGTTATGAATTTATTAACGGATTACTAATTTCCATCGATATAGTTAGTCGTGAATTTATCGATGAATTTGGCAAATCCTTCGGTAAATTTACCGACGGTTAAGCCTTGTCCGTCGCTAAATTTACTGACTAAAACAAATATTATGTTGCTAAATTTACCGACTGAAACAACATTTTGTTGCTAAATTTACTGACATTACAAAATTACCCTCGCTAAATATAGTGACGAAACACAAAATATACATCGGTAAATTAGTGACAAAAAATTTGTACTTAGTTGCCAATTATTACCTACGATCATTTCTCCGTCAATTTGTTCCTTCGGAAAATTCTGTTGCTAACTTAGCTTACCAACAGAAAACCTACACATTGTTGGACCCCGTTTCTAAAGTGCAACATTCGGAATCATAAACGCATGGAGGGCTCACTTCTTATAACTTACTGAGAATAATTGGGGAACTTTCATTTGGAGTCTCAGACCGGCTTCTTCAGAAAATTTGCTCCCCATTGAATTACCTTTCTAATGACACTAAAGACACTCAATTTGGTTCAGAAATGAAGAAGTTATGGCCAAAACACTATTGGGCTAACATTAAACCAAGACTGAATACTACACCCAAATTCACTCTAGAAATTGAAAGTCTTAGGGCCCAAATTGAAATTCAATTCCTTCAGATAAGTTGTAGCTCCATGACCCTAGTTTATTTTGAAGTAAGAATCAACTCAATTGGATCTCTACACATCAAGATATCGCCAAAATACTGAAACATGTTCAGAAAAATATCCCACTCATTTTGATTCAATCCATCTTTTTCAAATTTATATAAAAACCTACAAATTTTTATGGAGAGGTAAAGGAATGTCTTAGAAATCTAACGCTTTAAAAATCAGGTCAATTGAAGGTCGGACAAAAAAGTTATAAGCAAAAGAGTGGAGAGAGAGTTGGGTCGTGCGACACGCGACCCCTGGTCCCTCTTCCCGACTACCTAACTTCCAAAATTCATATTTTTTGACCCAGAACTCCAAAATTTGTAAATTTGGTATCAATAAAAAGCTAAAAGGAAGCTCTACAACTTCCATGAGGACTTAAAAACAATTTTGGCCTCTGAAGGGTTCAAAAGTTCATTCAAAAGTGACTGGTCGACAAGCTCATCCTGAACAACTTAATAACTTCTAAAAATCATATCTTCCTTCTCCATTGCCCAAAAATTCCATACTTTGTATCAACGGAAAGATAAAAAGACAACCTACAACTTTCATGAGATCTTAAGAACAATTTCCACCTCTATAAAGGTCAAAATTTCAATCAAAGTGACTGCCCCTAAAAATTCATCCTAGATAACATCAAGACTTCAATCGATCATAACTTCCAGCCCCGATATCGAAAAATGTCATACTTTATAGTGTTAGAAAGCTGGAAATATAAGCTACAACTTTTATTGAGACCACTTTGGCTGATTCTATCTAGATCAATACAGATTTTTCACTGAATCTCTACACACCATTCTTACACCTAGGAAGGCTTGCCAAAACACAATTCCCTTCATATTCACCCACTACCAAGTACCTTTCGGTACTTTTGAGCTCCAACTCAACCAATTCATCTCATACACCCTTCAAATCTCTAGCATGCTATTCCACAACAAATAACCAATTTCAAACCCAGCAATGAAGAACATGCGCATGCACATTCCTCTTTCACAAAAATCATACACAATCTCATACACTATCTATAAAGCAACA
>JANIJH010000223.1:60726683-60750462 GCA_024520975.1 Erythroxylum areolatum | reverse complement strand
AAAGTTTAAAAAACATGGAAGAATTTTAATGAAGAAAGTATAGTTGTCATACCTCTAAATTAAAAAAGACAAACTTTTGTCTCTTCGATGGCATGTCTGGTAATGTAACAATATGTTGTTTTTCTTGGATAGTAATTTCGCATGATCACCATTGAGCCCCAGGTAAAATATCCTTGATGAATAAATGCTTTTCCATCCTTTAAAAAACTACTTAATTAAATAATCAATAAAGTTTTTTCGTATGTTAAATTAAATTAAATTAAATAATCCACAAAAAGTTTTTTATATGAAATAAAATTAAATAAATTTAAACAAAACAATTCATATACCTTTTGATAGTTTTGTACTTTATAATTTGACTAATTCAAAATTCTCATGGTACACAATATTTCTTGTTTTTTGATTAAGTTTTGAAGACTCAAAAGTTTCTGGAATAATCAGAACTTAATTGATTCAGGAGTTCGAGCTCTTGACAAAGCCATATATAGTTATCCATGTGAGAATACAGGCTGACGGAGATAAATTCCAACATAGTCAAGTGTTTGACCTTGGGATTTATTTATGATCATTGTAAAACATAAACGAACAAAGAATTATGTTCTAATAAAACGTATTCCATTTTTTTTATTCTTTGAAGATTGCAAAGGAATCTTAGATATAAAAATTAATTTTCCTTTGTGAGGTTCAAAGGCAATTTCTGCAGAAATTGTATGGTGTTTTAATTGCCTACATATCAACCTTGTCCCATTGCATAGTCCCTCAGTTAGATTTAAATTTCTTAGGAGCATAATTGGAGAGCCTTCTTTGAGTAATAGTTTGTGTGGAGGTAGACCTTTAGGATTTAAAAAATTGAGAAAATCTTCATAATTTGCTTGATGCCTTTAGTCAACTGTTTTGTCAAAACTCATGTATGAATGTAGATTTCCTGATAATTTGTTGATCATCATGTCATTAATTTCATCAATACAGCCCTTTGTTGGACATAGTAAACATCTATTTATCATCTGATATAGATCAGATGAATACAAGCTTAGGTCATGGAAGACGTTTTGAAGTAACCAGGTGAAGGCAATGGTGCATCAGAAAAATGTATTTTTAATTTTTGAAAAAAAAGTCAATAATAAAATAAAGCATCAAAAAATTACCCTGTTAAGAGATTCATCCTTGTTATGGTAAGGAATAACCAGTTGTTTTGGTAAGGAAATTTGATCTTGCTCGTTGACTGATTCTATACCTTCTCCTACTCGTAATAAAATTTCACAAAAAGCTGGATTTGACATAGCTCTCATATTTATTGTAAAGAGACTTTACGCATGTGTGGCCAGAGATGCGAATTTAGAAGACTTTAATTAATTAGTTGTTATTTTGTGGCTTGGCCTATGACTAACAAAGTTTGACAAAAATCATCACCAAATACAACAATCTTTCCTCTAAAAGGCTTATTGGAGTCCATCATATCTTGAAATAAGTCATGAAATGCTTCAATGGCTTCTCTTTTTACCATGGAAGCCTCATCTTATAAGATAAGACTAGATTCAAATATCAATTTTGCAATACCGCTCTGCTTACTTAATTGACAAACTTTCTTCTTTGAAAAATCAAGTGGGATTTGAAATCTTGAGTGAGCTGTCCTGCCACTAGGAAGGACTGATGCTGCAACACCTGATATAGCAACAACATTGCAGCATGACCTTGTGACCATAAAATTGCAAGCAGAAGTCGATACAAGATAGTCTTTCTTGTTCCAACGGGACTATCAATAAAAAAACTTCCACCATTTGAAGCCAAAACCAAATGCATAATCAAATCAAATATGTATTTCTGCTCGTTATTCAACTTTGAAAGTAATAATAAGTCTTCTGGATTAACCTGTATATTCTTCTCATTTTGTATTTCTTTACCAAAACGTTCATGATAGGCAACCTCAAAGCGGTAATTAGCAAAATGATAATCGCTTAAGCTTTTTCCAATTTGCTCTAGAGATTTATTAATATCTTGAAGGGCCATCCTTGTAACGTCCTCAAATGTACATGCATTATAGGAGGAAGGATGTTGGTAATTAGAACAAAGATCATCTTTGAATGTTTCCCAAAGTTGCTTATCTAAGTGAAGTAGGCATTTGAAATAAAATAGCTTCCTCAAAAGTTTGTTGTATATAAAAATTAGATGCTAGCAGTCCTAACTTCAACTCATCCTCCCTTAAACAACTTGTTTTTCACAACAGTTAATAAGTTATCAAATGATGTTGGTCCCTTAACATGTGTGAATGATAACCTCAAGTAATACCTTTCTCCTTCTTTTAGGGTCAACAGTAACCAATCTTCCTAATACTTTCTTTTGACATCTTTTAGACTATGTTTTTGTATTTCTATTCCAAACAAAATGTTCTAGAAAATCTTTATACAAACATTTCATGCTTTTTGCCTTTTTATTTTTCAAATTCATCTTTAAAAATATAGTTAGTGTTGTTTTGGAGAAGTCAATCTTTCTCAACAAATAAAACAGATTTGCATTTCTGTCAAAGGAAATAAACCGTTGATCTAGAAGGTGAACCTAGAGTATATAAACTGATGGATTAATCTCTGCTAATCGAAATTCATATATACGTCAAAAAGCTTCAGGAGGTGAAATCCAACGACCTTCTTAAAAATTACCGATTTCATCAATATCAGTTGTGGTCTTGTGATTGACAATGTTAAAATTGACAAGATCATGGCCCTTAAAGACATATTTATATAAGTACTTAACAAGCTTCACAGTGGAATAGATTTCAACATTTATGTGACAATCAATTAGCAGCAAGAGGTACAGATTGTAAGGGACCACCCATCTATTATTGACCTCATGTTTACAAATCTTGACTTTTCGACCATCATCTCTTCGTCTATAACATGGATAACTGTCTTCACCATAAATAGTAAAAAGAGCAAAATTTTTAGGATAATGGTTCTTGCACACATCATTTCTCATGCAAGGGCAATCTTTATTCATAAGATCACAAGGACCATAAATCATATGCTTAATGATAAGAGAATATAACTGCAAATTTTGATCAGCATCTGAAATTTCAACAGATCAGTAATAAATGAGCATGAGGGAATCTACACTTATGAAACTCAATAACATAAACACATGCAACCATTTCTCTAAAGATTTGTTTTTTATCAGCTCATTTTCAAAAATTTCAAAATTAACTCTGAAAACTCTAGTTAATAAATCTGACCTATCTTGTGACTTCTTATGAAACTTAAGATTATCTTGAATCTCTTTCCACATAGGGTTGCAAGTCATGGAGAGGAAAATATCTAGTTTACCGTACTTTTTGCACTAGAGCTATTGCATCAAGATAATGTCATTTCATGTCCCTTGGACCACCGATAAATGAAGCTGGAAGCACAACTCGACGACCAATTTTAGAACCTTCTATTTAACCAATGGTAATACTATGCTAAACCCCTTGCAGTATCTTTGTCTTGTTCTATGGAAATCAAGTCTAGATGTTTCAATCTTTATGTAAGCTCCCACAACAAATTGTTGAAGCAATCTTAAGCTATGAAGCAACATAGATTCATCATGTTCGCTTATTTGGAGTCGGTAACAAAAATATTCTCTAGCATAAACAGTACCATCTTTACAGTATTCTTGATTAGCAACTAATTGTAAAAAAATAAATATGATAAATTAAATGGTAAGAATAAGCAATATTTTAAAAATGAAAAAGGCAAAGACAAATTTGCCTTTGTTTTCCATAGTAAACAATTCAAATGGATCAATAAAAGAGTTGAAATTTACTTTAGATCCTTCATCCTAAAACATTGCTTCTGTTTCTCTTTGAAATCAACCGCTTAATTCCACGATGCCATCCAGATTCACCATAAGGAAATAAAAGAGGATATTGAAAGGCGTCATAACATGCATAGTAAGATTGGATTCTATAACTTGTTCCTGAGTGAGTATAGACTTGAATGGGAGGACATTTATCAATCATTTAATCATCAATCTCAACCCATATAGCAGCCACTTGTGATCCACTAGGAAGATTGTAAACACATTGATCAAGGCTCAGACAACACCTTAGAACTATTGTATGATTCTCAAGCGTTGGAATGTCCCTAAGAATTTTGAAGATTTTAGCATAGGGATGATCTTGTAGAATTGTCATAATCAGTTTTAATGTATCATCACGAAGTTTATCACAACTCTGAGTCCTTCGTTTCAGTTCCTCATTAGTATCAAAGAAATAGAGTTAGATACTAGGTACCCCACTAGTTGTTGAAAGTAAACTGTCAAAAAAATGATAAACTTGACCTTGAATACGAAATCTATAAATGCCTTTCTTATTTTTTGTTAGTTCTCGATCATATCTAACTTGATATAAAGTAAAAGCCACATTTTTATTATATATATGAACGTTTTTCCTAAAATGTTCATATTCTTCATCATTACCAATAAATAATTGTTTCAGAGCATATGGCATTTAATGAATGACAATGCAAATCTCTCCTAGTGAACAACAAAATGATAGGGGTTCTAGATAAAATCTCTTTACATCACAATGTTCATAGTTTGGAATAAGATGAAACTGTAGGGGCTCAACAAATAAATTTTGCAGGGCCGCTAACTTTGACAAAGAACGATTACAATTTATCCTTTGAAAGATTTAGAAAAAGGTTGATAATTTTGTATAGTAATAATAAAAAAGTGAAAAGAATACAGATAATAAGATTTATACCTTGTTCTTCAATAGATATCATTTATCTAGGTTGAATTAAAGAGGAAGATACAGTTGGGCAATCTAAATTATGACATGTGATATCAAATGCTTCAATTGTTGATGTTGTATGAAGACTTTCTTCTAGTTAGAGAGACGAATGAGTTACATCGACATGATCAACATTAATATCGATTGATTGATTTTGTGCTAGTTGACTACTAGATCAATGAATACAAAGTTGATAGGTAGAAGGTTCACTCTCAATGGTAGAATGGAAAGGTTGATGACCAACTGTTTGATAAAAGAAAGCAGAGTAGAGTTTCTTGTTTTTGCAGCACGAGCTTCTCTACGTTGCCTTAGGAATTTTTTTTTCATTTTTTGGCATTTCAACATACTTTTGACATCTCTTGGTGTTTCTATCCATCTCTAAATGTAGAAAAGAGTAGAACGAAGCTAAAAATGAGTTACAATAATTTAAAAAAATTATTAATCATTTCTTCAACAACATCTACCTTCTTTATATATCAATTAATAATATATTTTGTAAATATTAAAATATCTACACAAGAAACATTTACATTACTTTAACTAAAGATATATATTATTAATATTATTGAATGAGACATATGTAAATAATTGAATGAGAGTCTATAAAATTAATCAATGTTGTCTAAAATTTGGAAATGTGGAAATATGACATGATAAAAAAATGAAGCAATAATATCAACTGTATTAGTGAATATAACACGATACATTTAACAAACCATACATTTAACAAACAAGGTAAAATTTGAAAAGGTCAGCATAATAATATTGTTCGTATATAGTGTGAGATTAATAAAGGATTATAAGAATTTTTGTGATGCCTTATTTGTTTATGCATCTTTTAGTATTATATATGTATGAGCTATGGAAATTTATTTGTGCATTTGTGGGCATATAATTTTATTGGTCGCAACTGCATATTTGTGATAGAATATTTGTATCTATTGATGTGTACAATGTTTGATACATGAAAATCTTAATAGAAAATATATATCCACTTGAGTATTGCACCTAAAGTAAAAAGCCGATGAAGGCCACTCAATATGTAGCTTATACTAGTTTTTAGCGTTTATTTGTTTCAGTTTGTCTTTTCCATTTGTTTGAGCAATTTTTTCCCGATGCCTTTTAAAAGTTAAACAACTTGAATTGCTTATTATTGTTGTGCAGGAAAAACGATGTTGCACCCTTCTCCCTACGAAGGGGAAAAAAATCACTAATCAAAAGTAATTTTAGATAATTAATGTTGGTAGATTTCAATGATTTTAATACACAAGTACATGCCCATGTAAAATTTAATAATGTCAAACTTTAGTAGGTATTCATCTTACTTTTTAAGATTTCTTTACTTAATGGATAAAAATCTGGGCTTCATCTATCTTTGCTTGATTTTAAAACTAGGTTCTTACAGTCTTGAAAGGATTGCAAAAAATATATGCCAGTCCAAATATGCCCATGTTGGTTTGTGGGGATTGTAATCGAGTTCTTTGAATGTCCATTTACTATTCAAATAAAAATTAGCATGTGTTAACTGTATATTTATTTTCTAATATAACACATGTTCTTTGATAAAAAAGAAGTTGAACCTATTGACAGCGCTTCCCATGCACTTCTTGCTATAGGAAAGTTGTATCCCCTGTATTCAAATCTCGTGGTAGATCGTTTCGAAATTTTAAGCCATTGCAGAAATTTAATTCCACTGTATTTTTCATCACTTTTACAACCTAACTTTCTACTATAAATTTAATCCAGTCGTTTTTTTTAATCACTTTCTTACCCTATTCTAAATAATCTACCCTGTTATAAATAATCTTGAATAATCTTGTAGCCGCCATTCAAAGCCAACCAGAGATTATGTTTAATTAAAAGACGGGACAATATCATTATTTGTTTTCTGAACATTTGTCAATCAAACCACATCTATATCCTTTCTTCTCTAACCATACAAATGTTTCCTTCTTAGAACACATTCATCCATCTCTAAACTATAAAAAATTATATATTCCTTAAAATTGACATAAATAAAACTAAATTAATAATTGAATAATAATGTCAAAAGAAATGCATATATGTACTTAATAAATAATAATATAAAAGGGTTAATAAACGTTAGATAGTTAATAAGAACATAATTCTGAATTAAGTAATAAATAACAATTAACTGACATAATTAATTTAAATAACCATAACTGTGATTTATTAGTCCCAACAGTGAAAAATGACACAAATAAAAATAAATTAATAGTTGAATAATAATATCAAAAGAAATGCATAAATATACTTAATAAATTATAATATGAAATGATTAATAAATGTTAGATATTCAATAAGAACATAATTCCAAATTAAGTAATAGCTAATAATAAATAACAATTAACTGAAATGGTTAATTTAAATAATCATAGATGAGACTTATTAGTCTCAACTGTGAAGAGCGATATTGCACTATTGTCACTAATATATATATATATACTTAATGTTACTAATATAATAATTAATATTGAATTCGCAGTTGTGACTTATTAGTCACAACCATGAAGAGCTATATATATATATACTTAATATTAGTATATAATACTTAATAATAATTAACAATTAATAATGTATAGTTATGACTAAGATATATACTTAATATAGTGATTGTACTTAAAATGATAAGTGATTGATTAATCAACTAAAATATAATTAATTAATTAATTACAATCTAATTAATTAATTATATTTTTATATATGTAAAATATATTATAATTAATCAATCAATTAATTATGTTTTAATTAATCAACAAATTAATAATATTTTAATTAATTAATAATATTTTAATTATATTTCATAAAAAATTTTATAAAAATATATGTGTAACAGGTGTGACTTAAGTGTCACACCTATGAGACCTCTCATATATTATTATTATTATTATTAATGATCACAGCTCTGACTTGTTAACTCATAACCGTGCATCGAATTCACGTATGCAATTAAATAGCGTAAAGAATCAGAGTTGCTAGATGAAACGGACGGAATCATAGCCGTTGGATGAAACAGGCGGTTGTGCTTAATAGTGACTAATAATAATAAGTAAGGAAGCCGAAGTAACAAAATAGAAGTCACGGCCGTCATTAATAAGTCACAAGTGTGATGATGAGATGAAAGTGGGAGCCGTTGGATCAAATGAATCGTGGGATGGTAATGTGCAGTCGTCTATCCCTTTCGTTTTTAGTATATAAATTTAATAAATATGATTATTATAAATAAATAAAAATATTATTTCAGTAAAATAAAACTTTTTATTTAATAATAATAACCACCCCTAAATTATTAACTAATCAATCAGGTCTAGTACTTTAGCGAGGAGCGATCGGGGGCGGCACATAGCTTCCAATGGAACGACCATAGGCGTGGTAATTCCTACACCCTCAGTCATGTCAAGCTTCTCGTCAGTGGCTCTTTTCCAGTCATAGCACTGAATCATCGACCCCAACGCCAATCCCAAAACACGATTGGCCAAACTTATTCCAGGACACGATCTTCTGCCCAACCCAAAAGGTATGAGTTTGTGAGCTAATGATCCTCTCTCAGTGTCGAATCTTTCAGGTATGAAAGTGTCAGGATCTTCCCAAAGTGTTGGGTCCCTTTGTAGAGCAAATGCATTAGCTAGTACTATTGTGCCTTTAGGCACGTCATACCCTCCAATGACACAGTCCTCTGATGCCATGTGTGGATCAAGAAGGGGAGCTGCTGGGTACATCCGGAGGGTCTCGGTGATGATGTTCTGAAGATATCGAAGTTTGGGAAGATCAGGTTCATCCACTAACCGGTCTTGTCCAACTTCTCTGTCGAGTTCATCTCTGGCCTTCTTCAATTTGTCAGGATTGTTTAGCAGGTTAGCCATTGCCCATTCTAACGTCACAGAAGTTGTGTCAGATCCTGCCAACAAAATAACCTACAAAATAGCCAATGAACAACAAGACTATATCTTTTAGCACTTTACAAAAATAAATGAATGAATAATGAGTAATGCTACAAACACTCCTACTTTTAATATCACTTCCACTTACAATCTTAGGAAAATAAACGCAATTACTTTATACCGAAAAGGCCGTTACATTTGTAATGATATTGTTAACAATTTAATAATTCGAAGAGGATTGATAGTGAAACATTTACCATATATCGTCTATGAAAAGAAAAACTAAATAAAATTCGTCTTAAAATGACATATACTAACCAATATGAAACCTTTGATTACTACATCATTGTAGTAGTCAGGTTGCGATTGCTGAAGACAAAGGAGATTATAAGCTACAGTCTTGAGGCTGTCTGAACTCATCTTGCTTCTGGTTTCGTCAACCAACCCTTGCAAGAAAGCGTCGGTTTTCTTGGCAAGTTGTATCACCCTCCTCTTGAAACGACCACCGTCAATCAAATTCCAAAGAGGGAAGAAATCTGCACGATTTGATGTCCCGTACAAAGAAGCCAACTCCTTCATCAACCTGGCGCACTGCTTTGCTTCTTCTTCATTTGTCACGTCTTTACCAAAGTACCTTTTACCTGTTACCGTTCGCATCATGATATTGAAGGTAAGCTCCTCAAACATTGATTTCATCACCACCTTGGAGAAATCGTGAAGAGACTGAGAGGAACGTGATATGTTGGCTATTAGCCGCTTGACTTCGTCCTTCCTGACGCTTACAAGCATGTTCAGGCGGTGGTTTGCGAACACCTCAGTGGTGGCAATGCGACGTAGGTTGCGCCAATGCTCGCCGTATGGTGCTTGTGTCATGGTGCTTTGGTTGTAGCTTACGTGCTTCGCCATGAGAACTTCTGGTCGGTTGGCGAGAACGATGTCGTTCTTGTTGAAGCATTCTTCGACGGCCGATGACGAAGATACGATGACAACGAGCCTTCTGCCGAATCTTAGAGAAAAGATTGGGCCGTATATTTGAGCAAGGCTCTGGAGAGTACGATGCATTGGTGGTTTTTGGAGATGGAGGTGACCGAGAACTGGAAACCCAGGCGGGCTTGGTGGGAGGTTTCTCCTGTAGTTTTTTGATCGGTAAAAGTTAAGGGCGACAAAGAGGAAGACAAGAGAGAGGAGGGCGTACAAGACTGTGTCCACCATTTTTTCGCTGACTCAAGCTCGATTTGGGCAGCGAGTTATGTACATAAGACGCGAATCCGCGATGTGTATATAAAGTTATAAACAGCATACTTCAGGTTAGTAGTAAATTTTTTGAATTTTCATTTATAATTCTTGTGGTTTAGATGGAACGGACGTGCAACTTTAAAGTGTATGGATTAGGTTGTATGTTCATATTTAAAGAAATATCTAATTTTTAATTTAACTTTAAAAAATAAAAACTTATACGCAAATAAATCGTCAGTCCACCTAAGTTTATATCATTTATTAATAAACAGGTCTAATAGTTCACTTACTTCCTTCAATTAGTCTAATTCAAAATTTCATATTTCTTTACTCATTTGAAAATACATTTTTACTTGGGTTCTATAATATTAAAATTTTCAAAATATTTGCATTATAATTTGACAAATACTTGTTAAAATTTCTAATATTACATTTTTATTAACTCAAAACAACAAAGATAATTTTTAGAACAAGTGAAACCATAATTGAATATATTTTTTTATCCTTTTTTTCCTCAAATATACGATTTCACAATCTACTTCCTTATTATATTGAATTTAATACAACAACAATACCAATAACTCTTCATTGAAAGTCTCATTGATAGGCGAAGTTTGGAAAGGTTTGATAATACATAACCTTACTCTTAATTGATAGAAAAATTGTTTCCAATAGACGAAGAAAAAAAGAAAGAAGAGAGAGAAAAAAGAAAAAATCTATATACCTATTAAAATATAATGAAAAAAGAAATATTTAGGCTAAGTAAGGCAAATTTTAAGTTAATTAATCGAGAGAGAAGTACTACATATTGAATATTTAGACTAAATACAAGACACAAGACTACAAAAATTTTTATAAGACTTATGAGATAATGAGAAAAACAATTCTATGTGAGATTTTTTATTTGAAACCTAGTATGTCAAAGTTTTCTATTTAGGGTATGTCCTTATTTCAGGAAAGTCATATAATTTTTAAACCTCCCTCTAGTTATTTTTAAGCCTTCTTTTTTTTCCTTTTTCTGTCTATAGGTACAATCTTTCCGCATCTTCTCACTGAAGCATTAAAGTGTCTTTTTTTAACACATCCGAGCCATCTAAGCCTTATCTATCTTAATTTTTCATTAATATTAATCATCTTTAATTTGTCTCGTACAATCGCATTTCTGATCTTATCTTTTATAATAAGGTTACATATCTAATAAAGTATCCTTATCTCTGCCATCATTAACTTATGATTATACACATGTTTGACAGACCAACACTCTTCTAAAGAGCATGGTTGTCCTAATTGCTGAACGATAGACTTTATTTTTCAGTTTAATGGTATCTTCTTGACACATAGAACTCCTAATGTATTTCTCTATTTAAACTACCATGATCTGATCTGGTGAACTATGTTTTCATCAATCCCTCTATTGCTTTGAATGATAGATCCTAAATTCTTAAAATACCCTTTTTGTTTTATAACTTTTGAATTAATTTTTACCTCTTCATCGAAAGACTCTATGTCCCAAAAAGTTACAACCTAAGTACTCAATCTTAGTCCTACTTAGTTTAAAACCCTTCAACTTTAACATATCCCTCCAAAATTTTAGCTTGACATTAACATCCTTTTGTGTCTCGTTCATCAAAACAATGTTATCAATAAACAACATACACTAAGACACATCCCATTAGATAATTTTTGTGAACTCATCCATCACTATTGTAAACAAAAATAAACTCAATGAAAAGCCTTAGTGCCTATTTGGTTGAGCTTTTGAAGAGTGAATAAGCATTTTTTTCCGTTGTAAAAGCTTTTTTAAGAAAAATGAGTATAAAATACAGTTTTTTAAGAAGCTTAAATTTGGAGCTTATAAAAAAAAAACTTTTTTAGTAGATTTTTTAGATTAATTAATGAGCTTATTTTCTTTTTTTGCCCTTGTGTTTTACACATAATTCCCATCCTACCCATAAACTCATCTTCACGTGTATTTTGGAAATTATATAATATTATTTGAATTTTTATATGTTTTAATATTTATTTTTGATATTATTTTTATTTATGTTATAATCCATATAAAAGATTTGATTAGATATATTTTTATTTGTATTTCACATGGTTTAAAATTATATAATAATTAATATATTGTGATTTGCATATTGTTTAATATACTTTAAATAATATTTATATGCATAAATAATTTTTATTACAAAATAAAATATAGTTAAAATTAAAAATACTTTTTATTTTTATATTGCCAAACAGTTTATTGTGTGAAGCTTTTTCAAAAAAGCTCTTTTTTAAATAATAGCTAAACAGTTAATTAGTTTCTTAGAAAACTTCTTTTCAGAAAAGCTCTACTAATAAAAACTCTACTGACAAAAGCTCTATTGATATAAGCCCATCAAAACAGGTATTTAGTATAGTTCAATATTTATAAAAAAAATTTATATACCCTCTTATCGTCATTACTATAATTTTACACTTTTATACACATCATTGATGCTTCATATATAAGTCATAAGAACTTTTTTAGCTTCTACATATCTCTAAACGGTTTTTCTAAGTACCTTGTTGTACACCTTTTTTAAATCAGTAGATTTTTATTTTGACATTTGGAAGTACTAGATGCAATTATGGTAGAAAATGAGTGGGCTAGAATTTATTTTGGTTCATTTATATAAGGAGACATTATTATCTTTAGATTCTTACATTGAATTTTAGGCTTCTTTTGTCTATCAAATATTTTATTTTTATGTAGTTTCGATAACGTCATGTTTATCCTTTAAGAAAATTAATTCAGAAGCAGAATCCTAAGAAAATCTTGGATAAAAGACAACCTCATTTATTTATCTTTTGTTGGTAACTCAAAAAGATTGTAGAGCTTTCAGCAGTTGGTCCCCTATGCTCCGTTGGTGCGCGTGTCCTTAAGCAGAGATTTTTTAACTTTTTTCACAAATCCATCTTTACAATTATTGTATCGAAAATGATAACATCAAGGAAGAATATTACGACTTACGACTGAGGCCAAACAATGTCCCATCTCCCGTAGACAATTGGTTCCCTACTTTTAACCCTTTTTTCAGGAACACATAACTTG
Source organism: Erythroxylum areolatum (assembly GCA_024520975.1). Taxonomy (NCBI): domain Eukaryota; kingdom Viridiplantae; phylum Streptophyta; class Magnoliopsida; order Malpighiales; family Erythroxylaceae; genus Erythroxylum; species Erythroxylum areolatum. The sequence continues at coordinate 60,737,480 of JANIJH010000223.1, read as the reverse complement.
TCTTAGTTAATCGTAACTGACCTGTTTTATTAATATCCATCCATCTATTAAATCTAACCTACAGAAAATAAATGGGTGAATGTTTCTAAACTCAGATAAGATCAGGGTAACAAGAACAGGTAATTTGAACCCTTTTTCCCGAGTGTAATAACAGAATATCCCTTCCCATGCAGAAATAGCGGTGGGAGGACAAACTTTAGGTTAGTAGTAAATTTTGTACTTAACTAAATATTCAATTCACAATATTTTAAAAATTGGACTGAGCATTGAACGATTAAAGGAAAAGTTTTTTTAGAGGTTTAACCGGTATTAAACCACTATAAAATCGGTATATAATAAATAAGGATAAAAATTATAAGAATAAGTAAAAATATAGTATAAAATTAAATATTTTGATAAAAACCCATAATGTCAATTAATATATAACAAAATAATAATAAATTTAAAAATTTAAACTAAGATTAAATCTAACATAAATTTTAAAATAATAAAAAATAAAAACTATATTTCCCTATTATCATTTACTAAACTCACAGAATTTGAAATATGTTTAAAGAAAGTCAATAAGAATGACTCTAACTTTATTCTAACTAATATCCTTTAAATATACTTTTTATAGTTTAAATATTATTTTAACACATTCTTAAATTATTTTAAGCAAATTTACTTATATATACTAATTAATAATTTGATTTATTAAACAAATTCTTGATAAAAATAATAATTAATTTTTAACAAAAATAATTTAAAAAATTTCAATTAAAATTTAAGGAGATAAATAAAGATACTAAAATTTGACAAATATAATTTATTAGTGAGATTAAATAAGTTTAGCATTTTTAAAGATTAAAATAGTAATATATTTTTTAAAAATATTTTAATTAAAATATAAAAAGATAAATAAATAATATAAAATTTGAAAATTATAATTTATCAATTAAATTATGTGAAAGACTAAAAAGAGAAGAGAATTTTTAAAATGTCAAAACATTGACACTAACAACATGGGTCAATGTGCATGGAGAGAGAGGAAGGAAACTTGTTATTTGAGGTAGGTCCCACATTAATAAATGGTGGGACCCATATGCTATAAAATGCTGAGTGAGTTATTAACCAGTTTTTAGAGAAAACCGGATGATTTTCAGTAAAATAGTCAGTTTATTACTTAATCGACTGATTTTTACTTAGAAAGGTTATAAATATAAACTAAATTGGAAACCAGGCTGGTTCATATTTATTCCAGTCGAACCGGTCAATCCGGTCTGATTTTTTAATCATTGACTTTACTAGTTAAATACATTTTAACCTAGAGTTTGTTATTGTTAACTCAAGGTTTGTTATTAATGATTTTGATGATATCTATATAATATTTCAAAATTCAAATTTGAGTTGTTTCTCTTTATTCGAATATTTTTTAAAAGGATATAAAATCCAATTATCTATGATAAGATAAATGTTTCCTTTCTTGTAGGATCTTTCTTAATGAACTTATCTTATTTATTAGAAATGATTCCATAATATCCGAAAGGATCTTACTATTCACATAATTCGACAATCAGCTCTGAGAAATTGTCAATTTTTTTTCTTAACGTCTGGATACTAGAAGATTCCAGCAAAGATGATATCGAAGATTCTTTAGATTCAAAGTCAACTTAGAATATAAGTGAAGCAACGACTAGTCCATTGCATTTGCAAACAAATCAGATTTTGAAAGACATTAGCAACATTAATATTGTCGAAAGCCATATCGTTATCAAACTCTTTGTGTCTTAGAAAGTGAAAATACTCTATTGAGAGAGATTGTTATTCTTTGAAGCTTACATTGAGCAAATCTTATATTCATTTTTGTTGAGAGCTTGTAGAGGCTTGTTAAACACTATGAGAAGGTTAAAAAATCTTGAAAAACATATACTTGTGAGTTTGAAGAAGCTCGTCCAAATTTATTACTTGGAGTTTTATAGTGAAATACTCAAGTTGGATACTTGGAGACTGGACATAGGCTTCGTTATAAGATGAACCATTGTAAATTGACTATGTCATTCTTTCTCTCTTTTTAACTTTTAAATTACCACATTATAATGTTTGTTTCTTAAATTGGCAAGAGGCTCCTTCTGTTCTAATATTGCAAGAAGTTCCTTTTGTTTTGAATGTTAACAGGATCCTTTCATTTTGAAAGTTTACAAGTTCCTTTCGTTTTGAATGTTAACAGGTTCCCTTCATTTTTAACGTTCACAGGCTCTTTTAATAGGCTCCTTTTATTTGTAGACTCATTTCATTGAAATTTATTAGGCTCTTATTGTTTACACGAATTGATAGTAAATTGAAAATTTTTTAAGTCACACATAATTCACCGTTTTGTTGTATATGTTTGCTTTATCATCTGGTATCAGAGCCAAGTTTCACACTTATTGTATTTTACAGCACATGATAGGTTATGACAAACAATTTGAGAACTCTTGAAAGACAATCTGTCTCAAGGCCTCCTTATTTTAACAGAAACAACTATTCCTATTGGAAAGAGAGAATGACAATTTATCTTCAACCTACAGATATCGAATCTGACAAGCTATCAAAGTTAGAGCTATACATCTTGCCATTGACGGCATAGAAGTATGGACTGATGTTGATAGAAGACATGCACAGCTGAAAACCAAAGCAAGATATCATTTGATCTGTGCACTATCTCCAAAAGAGTATGAAAAGATATCCTACTATTCTACAGTAAAGGAAATGTGGGACAAACTTCAAGTTACTTTTGAATGAACGAATGAGGTAAAGAAACATATAATAAGTCTTTTAATGCATCAATACGAAACTATTTGCATGAAATAGGGAGAAATTATATACGAATTCTTTGAATTTTTCAACAATATCATCACAGCCTCAAAAAACTTAGGAAAGATATATCCTAATGATGAGCTTGTAACAAAGATTTTAAGGCTATTGCCAAAGGAATGGAGACTTAAGGTGACAACTCTAGAAACTACAAAGGATCTAGACTCTATTTCACTCAACTAGTTAAAAGGAAATTTAGTGATCTATGAAATCGAGCTTAGGAGAGATGAAGGATCCTCATATAGAAGAGGAATGGCACTAAAAGTAGGTGATAAATCAAATCCTTCAAATGGTGATGAAAGTGACACTGAGTTGCAAATAGATGGAGATGATGAATTTAATTTCATGGTCAGAAAATATGCACGCTTCTACAAAAAGAAACTAATGAATAAAAGATAAGGAGATAAGAAAACTGGAAACAACAGGTTCTTATCAAAAGGCAGCAATAGTAGCAATACATAACATAATCATATCTTATGCTATCACTGTAAGAAGCTTAGACACATAAGACTAGAATGTCCTCTTCTTTGATAAAGCAAAAACATGCAAGGGGGGAGTGGTGAATTGTGTGTAAATTTTTTTTCACAAGTTTTTTCAATTCGTATAATAAACAGATCCTAGTTAACCTAGAGCCTGTCAAAAGATAAAGCCTTTCAAACGAAAGGAGCTTGTTAGGTGATAGGAGCCTTTTGTGGGATAAGACCCTGCTTAAACAAAAGGGCCTAATGAATGATAAATCCTGTTAAAACATTTTAAAAACAAAAGGCATCGGTTAAAACTGAAAGGAACCTCTTGCAAGTTGAAAACAGAAGGAGCCTCTTGCTAAAAAGAACACACTTACAATACAATATGGAAATTTAAAAGAGAGAGATAAGAAGGACGTGGTCAATCTATATTAGTTCGGTTTACAATCCAAGCCTACATCCAGTCCCTAAGTATCCAATTTGAGTATTTCACTATAAAAAATCTGAGTATTAAATTTAACGAGTCTCTCTAAGATCACAAGTACATAGTTTTCAAGATTCTCTAACCTTTCACACTAGAAGTGTATAACAAGCTTCTAAAATCTCACAGAAAATAAAATGTAAAAAAAAAAGTTCTCAAATAACAATTTCTTTCTTGATAGAATGATTTCATTTTCTAAAGAACAATAAAGATGATATGACTCTCAAGAAGATAGATGCTACTCAAATGTTTCGAAAGTCTGTGTATGCTCAGTGCTTCACAAATGTTATTGCTCTCTATGTATGCTCGTTGCTTCACAAGTGTTAGCTCTTTTTTAAATAGTTAATTTCTTCAACTAGTCATTGCTTCATCTTAATTCTAAGCTAACTTTGGATTTTCAATATTATCTCGGTTGGAAAAAATTTTTCAGAGCTAATTGTTCGAAAAGGTAAGATCCTCCCGGATGTTAATAATGAAAGTTTACTAAGAGGGTTCATGTAAAAAATGAAGTAATTTTCCTATGATTTTATTTCTTTTAAAGAATACCGTTATCTATACAAGGAAATAAATCCAATTTAAAATTTGAAATATTATATAGCTATCATCAAAATTGTTAAATATAAACATTAAGCTAACAATCTCCCCCTTTTTGATAATGAAAAGCAATAATAAACATATTTTTTAAAATTCAAAGAGATAATAAATGCTCTCGAAAGGCACTTATGAATTTTATATATTCCGACATAATTAGAAGGAGCCTGTCTCTTAAGAAAGGAACCTATCTTTATATATCACAAATTTTCACAAGTTCAACAGCAGAATTAATCACATATATAATCGAGGCAGTACTGAGAAATATACATTGAGAAATATAATATCATATGTGCAGAAATATACAAAAATATATCAACATAACCTCTCCCCCTTTTTCATTATCAAAAAATAATAAATGAGTATGGGGAGGAAGGAACTATCACAAGTTCAAATAAGCCAGGCAGAAAAGAATAGCAATAGAGTTAATGAAGAGATTTAAAGATTTTTATCAGCAGAATCTCAATGTTAAGAAGCTAATTTTGCATGCTCTCTATTTGTTCTCGCATCAATGCTTGATTGGTTTGAATGTTCTATAGTTATTGTTAGATTTTTGCATTATTTTCATCTTGAGGAGGAATAGAAGTTTGTTGGTCTGGAGCAGAATCTAATTTTTCTGCAACTCTTGTAGATCTTTTGTCTAGCCAGATATTTTTTTTCAATTTGTATCCAAATTGATAGGGAATGAAAGGGTGAAACTTAGCCAGTGTATATCAATTCAGATTTGCAAAGGAACCCCATAATGGTTGAAAATCTTAGCGACCAACATCCTATAAGGTAAGAAATCGATGGTATTCTTATGATTTCACTTATCCACTATGATCATAGCTGGAACATTAATTATGTTCTCTTTTAGAAAATTATACACCATATAAGTGTCCAGTAGACTGCACCTTTCAACTGAGTTACTTCTGAGAAAAATTGAAGTATCTGAAAGTGATGTAAGGCATTATGGTATTAAGTCTAATTGCCTGCTTCAGGGTCTCCCATCTTGGGTGTTCTTAGCATGAAGGCAAGTGGATTTGACAATTTTGACTAACTTTAAATCATCAATATTCCACTTATGACAGGGAAAATTAGCTCTCCCTTTAGGAGCTACTTCTAGTATATTTCTTAAGATTTCATCAGAAATTAAAATTTCACATTCACGCACCCATAAGACAATGACTAGATTTCCATTAATTTCTTTCTTTTTCATGTGTATGTAGAATATCTTGACTAGCTCATCGCATACTGTCTCGTTTAATTTTAGAAAAATTTTCTAACCAGTGGCAATAAAGTAAGGAGAGATAAGTATACCTATATCATCAAACATTGTAGGAGGCAAGATCCACCCAACAACCACCTTTCTTTTCTTGTACTGTATTTTATAACAAACTTTAATTTCTATTGATTCAAACATTTTTGGTGTTATTGATGTATTTCCTTGCTTGTGGGCAACTATCTTTATTTCCTTTGCCCTTTTTTCTTTGGGAAATATCTCTTCTTGAGGCAACTCTTTTCTATTAATAGGGCCTTAATAGTATCTTTATTTATATGTGCTTAGCCTTTCTTTATTTCTTCCCATTTTCTTTTTCTGGCTTCTTCTTCCTCTTTCTTTTCAACATCCGTCGTTTCCTTTTGTTCAAAATCTTTCTTAGATTGTTTTACAAGATTTCCTCTAGTTTGTGGTTGTCTAATCAATTGAGTAAATTCTTCATTTGAATCATTTTTATTTGTAATCCAATATACTTCAGGCACTTTCTTCTCTTGTGGCAAGAGAAGAAAGTTCAGTAATACGAGCTTCATCATGGTTAATAGAAGAAGTTGGGGTTTTCTTTTGTCCTTTTAATTTTGTTCTTATCATTATAAAGGAGTTTTGTGAAGTTTGAGAGAGAAAAACAAGAGGCAATAAGAATGCAGAGAGTTAGGTTGCAGGGAGAATAAGGGGCACAGATGAGAATGACAAAGATGAGAATGTGAGAGAAGTTTGTTTAAGGTATACTAAGTGATTCCTGAGTATTGATCCCGTGAGAGGATTAGTAGACATATAGGCCATAATAGGAAGTATAATCAGTTGCATATCTTCTAACAGACGTGTACGTAGAGTTATTAGACTGTACACAAATTTTTGAAAAAGATGAAAGGACGCCATGAATGGCTCCCTATTTTTAGGACACATGTCACTTAGAATGTTAACTCGATAGAAGTTTTCTAAACAAAAAAGGAGCCTTCTAATCTCTAAAGAGCGTACTAAACTAAGAGAGAGTTTTTAAGGAAACAAAATAAAAGGAGCCTACTAAACGAAATGCAAAGACAAGTAACAGAGAATATTCATATAGAAATAATATTAGAGAGTTTGCACATACTAAGCTCTTTTCTTAATGCAAAAAATCTACCTTCAAAGAGTGGTTTGGTGAAAATTTCAGCTACTTGATTCTTAGTATTAATATACAGAAGATCAATGGTTCCTTTTAAAACATGATCTCTAAGAAAATGATGCTTGATTTCTATATGCTTAGTCCTATAATGATGCACAGGATTTTTAGAAAGATCTATAACACTAGTATTATTGCATAATATAGGAATATGAGAAAAGTTTAGAGAAAAATCATTTAGTTGATGCTTGATCCATAAGATTTGAGCACAACAGCTAACAACTGCTATGTATTATGCTTCAGTCATTGAAAGCACTGTCAATTTTGCTTCTTGCAAGACCAAGAGACTAGACATCCTCTAAGAAATTGACAGTAACCACTTGTGTTTTTTCGATCGACTTTATCACCTACATAATCTTCATCACAATAGTATGTCAGATGAATTAGTTTTTGGATACCATAGTCTAAAATCCATAGTTTCGTAGAGATATCAAAAGATTTTTTTTTACTGCTTAAAGGTGGATTTCTTTTGAATTTGATTGAAAGCATGCGCAAATACACACACTAAGCATAATTTCTGGTCTTGAGCTTGTATGATATAGTATTGATCCAATCATTTCTCTATACTTTATCTCATTCGTAGCTTTGCCTTCTTCGTCTTTATTAAGTTTAGTTCTAGTGTACATAAGAGTACCATCAGTTTGGCATTCTTAAAATGAGATTTCTTAACGAGTTTCTTTATATATTTGTCTTGGCTAATAAAGATTCCTTTTTCTATTTGTCTGATTTGTAATCCAAATAATTCTCCCATCATGCTTATTTCAAACTCCCCTTGCATTAATGCTGAGAATTCTTCACAGAAGGATGGATTAGTAGCACCAAACATTATGTCCTAAACATATATTTGCACTATGAGTAAATCATTCTCCTTTCTCTTAATAAATAAGGTTTTATTAACCATTCCTCTTTCAAAGTTATTTTTAAGTAGAAAGTTAATTTCTCGTACTATGCTTGGGGAGCCTGCTTTAAACCATACAGAGCTTTGGTTAACTTTATCACGTAATCTAGGTGGTTTTCATATCCAAAACTTAGAGGTTTCTTAAAAAATACTTCTTCATTAATGTAACCATTTAAGAATGCATATTTAGCATCCATTTGGAACAACTTGAAGTTTCTATAGCATGCATAAGTAAGTAAAATTCTAATCAATTTCAATCTAGCAATAGGTACATAAATTTCATTAAAATCAATACCTTCTTATTGGTTGTAACCTTGAGCTACATGTCTAGCTTTATTTTTTTACCACTTTACCATTTTCATCAAGTTTGTTTCTAAATGCCCATCGAGTTCCAATGATTGACTTATTTTAAGGACAAGGTACTAGATTCCAGACTTTGTTTTTGTCAAATTGATTCGGTTTATCTTTCATGACTGAAACCTAATTTTCATCAGTAAGGGCCTCTTCAACAATCTTTGGTTCTATATATGATATGAGCGCATTAAAGTTGTTCTTGAATGATGATCTTGTTTTAGACTTTCAGAGGGATCTCCTAGAATATATTGATGTGTATCAAGACCTCTCCATTCTCTTGGTGTTTTTAGTTGCATAGATTCCTGCTGAGATTAAGGAGTCTACTGTGTTATAGTTTCAGAGAAGCCTTCTTAATTTTGTAATTTTGAAGGTATTATAGGTGTAGGTTGATTCTTTGATGTATTTTTAGGTACCAATGGATGCTTTCATCATTTTAGTTAGTTGTTGTTGTCAAAGGTAATGCTTCATCAAATACCATATGTATCGATTCTTCTATTTTCTTTGTTATTTTATTATATACTTTGTATTTGATGTATCGATTCTTCTATTTTCTTTGTTATTTTATTATATACTTTGAATCCTTTACTAGTGGTATTGTAGGCTAAAAGGATAACTTTGTTTGATCTCATATCAAACTTTCCAAGGTTGTCTTTTCCATTTTTTAGAACAAAACACTTGTATCCAAATGCTCGAAAGTAAGCAATATTTGGTTTTCTTCTTTTCCACAGCTCATAAGAGGTCTTTTTTAGAATAGGTCTTATGAGACACCTATTGATTATATAATAAGCAGTTGACACAGCTTCTGCCCAGTAACTATAAGATAGGCCACTTTTGCATAACATTGTTTTGACCATATCCACGAGTGTCCTATTCTTTCTCTTAACAACACCATTTTGTTAAGGAGTCCTTGGGCATGAGAAGTTGTGAGTTATATCATTTTCGTTGCATAAATCTTCGAGTTTTTTGTTATCAAATTCTCCTCCATGATTGCTTTGAATCAATGTAATGTAGTACCCTTTTTCATTTTGAACTTTCCTATAAAACTTCTTAAAGACTTCAAAAGTATCATCTTTATTTGATAGAAAATAAACCCATATAAATATGAAAAAATCATCTACTATAACAAAACCGTAATGTTTGCCAACAAAACTTTGAGTCCTAATAGCACGAAATAAATCCATGTGTACGAGTTAAAGTGGCTAGTTAGTATTCATAATATTTGTAGGAAGGAAGCTACTACTGATTTGTTTTACTTTTAAATGAGCTTCACAAACGTGATTGCTCTCAAATTTTAAATTTGGCAGTCCTCTTTTATTTTGAACAATTAAATGGAGTATATATATTGAAAATGAGTTAAGGAATATTACAGTTTGGAGTTATGCTACTCTACCAAAATCAACCAATGACTTCTAACCACCTTATTAACAAGAAATGACTACATTTCCAAGTCCCTACATTTACAACACGATTACGTTTCTTGGTTGTTGAATGTTCTAGATTAAAGAAGAAAATTCCCATCTCCTCTACTTCTTGCTACTCATCATCTTCCCTAATTAGGGTTGATTTCTTTAGTGGTGATGAAGGTCTCGTTCCTCAACCAAAACTCGTAAGTGAGATAGTTATGTTTGGTTTTTCCTTCCTTTCTTCTTCTTCATCTGATTCCTTTCTTCTTTTCTCAAGTCAAGTTTACTGGTGAGATTCTCTCTGTCGCTGAGTATCCCCTTCCTCAAGGAGCATGGAGAAGGATCTTTAATCAGGTTCCTTCTTTTATCTTCTTGATATGTATTTACTTTCTACATTAGATTCTACCTGAACCAATTTTTTCTTTCTCTTGCTTTCCTTTTGTTCCTCTCCTTTATCCTTGCATGCTCTTATGTTCAATTACACATTCAGAGAATCTCAAATATTACTAACTCATTTTTGGACAATTTTGATAAAATGCTCATACTAGCATGTCCAAGTCTTCGGTGCCAAATAAATGAATCCTTTTCTATTAAGACAAAACACTTGTCACTTTGAGAAGATATATCTTCCAATTAAGCATAGTATATGATTTCTAGGACTACAAAAAACAATATTATTATGAAGATTGTTAATTATTTCATAATGTGATCTACAGAAAGCAACTTTGTAACCTTTATCACATAATTGACTTATGTTAAGCAAGTTATGTTTCAATCCATCAACAAAAAGAACATTTTCAATAGAGGTAGAGTTAGAATCATCGATTTTATCAGTTTCGGTGACCTTTGTCTTGTTTTTATCGACAAAGACAACATTACCTTCATATTTCCTTTCAATATAGTTGAAATGCGATATTTCACCTATTATATGTCTCGAATAACCATTATCAACTATCTATTGATTCTCCTTTGTCTCCATTTTGAAGTATATTTGCAAAGTGTATTATCTCATTTTAGGTACCCAAATCTTTCTGGGTCCTTTAACGCTACTAGTTTGAATTTAGATTTTCAATATCTTTGTTAGAACAAAAATTTTCGGAGTTAATTGTTTGAAAAGATAAGACCCTCTTAGATGTTAATAAGAAAATTTTACTAAGAGGGTTCCTGCAAGAAAGGAAGTAATTTTCCTATGATTTTATTTCCTTTAAAGAATACCGTTATTTGTACAAGGAAGTAAATCCAAATGTTAGCTCAAGGTTTATTTTTTAACGACTTTGATGATAACTATATAATAGTTCACAATTCAACTTGAATTTTGAAATATTATATAGTTATCATCAAAGTCGTTAAAAAA
>JANIJH010000223.1:60699309-60726583 GCA_024520975.1 Erythroxylum areolatum | reverse complement strand
TTTGGAATGTCTAAGGTTTCTAACGTTTATGAGGAAATCTGTATGAGTAGTTGGGTTTCGGAAACGGGATCCAACATCCAAAGATATGTGTAAAGTGAAATAAAGTAACTGACTGAGAAGATGTGAATGTGATGCATTTCATTTCATGAATACATGAAAGATAAAGGATGTTGTGACCAGAGTAGCCACCGAAAAAGTGCTTAAAGCTCAGAGGTGAAAAATAGCTTAAAGATCAGAAAGTGTATAAGAGCCAAAGGCTCACTATGTAATATGAGCCCAGTATCCCCAATGGATATGAGATAGTTATTAATGAGCCCAGTATCCATAATAGATATGGGACAGTTATAAGCATTCGATCATAACAATAACAAATTGAAAATGAGTTTTATAAGCATCACATATGTATTTGATGTGTATGATTTGAATAATTTGACTAATTTTTGTATGTGAGATATATTTCCAATGAATGTGAATTATATGTGACTCCATATGATTATTAATGAATTGATGTCTATTATGTGAATAAGTGTACTGTATGTGTTGAGTGATTAAGTGAGTCATTGAGGATGGTCACTCACTGAATTTGTAAAACTCACCCAAATTTTGTAATATTTTTTTAGGCTCAGAGGAGTTACCCCATTTGGTTAACGAGAGTATAGATACCACATTCAAGTAAGAGATAGAGGTCAGGATCAGTTCACATCTGCATAAGTATTGTCGGGTACATATTTTGAGAGGGTGGGGTGCTACAGGAACTCATCATGAAATATCATTTTAAGAATGCAAAACCAATAGGTACTCTTATATATACTGGACCTAAACTTGATAAGGATGAAGAAGGCAAGGCTATGAATGAGACAAAGTACAGAGGAATGATTGGATCACTTTTATATCTTATAAGCTTAAGAATAGATATTATGTTTAGTGTCTTTCCGTATGGTTTCAATCAATTCCAAAAGACAGCCACCTTCAAGTAGTCAAGATGATCTTTTGCTATCTTCTCGAAAGTATAGATTTTGGATTATAGTATTTAAAAAATGAATCATTTAACATAGTTTGCTATTGTGATGCAAATTATATAGGTGATAAAGTTGATAGGAAAAGCACAAATGGTTACTGTTAATTTCTTAGAGAATGTCTAGTTTCTTAGTCTTGCAATAAACAAAACTATACTACGCGTTCGATAACTGAAGCTGAATATATTGTGCTCAAATCCTATAGATGAAATATAAACTCCAAGATTTTTCTCTAAGCCATGATCATATTCCTATACTATATGACAATACAAGTGCAATCAATCTTTTTAAAAATCTTGTGCATCATTCTAGAACTAAGCATATAGAAATCAAACATTAGTTTCTTAGAGATCATGTTTTAGAAGGAACCATTAATCTTTTTCATGTTAAAACTAAAAATCAAGTAGTTGATATCTTTACTAAGCCACTTTTCGAAGATAGATTTTGTTTATTAGGAAAAGAGCACGGTATGTATAGATTATCTGATATTTAACTTTGTATGAAGATTCTATGCTACTTCTTTTTGCAGACATTAATCAACTCCTTTTAATATGCTCTTCAATAGGCTCCTCTCAATTTGGAAGGCTCCTTTTAGTTTAATAGGGTAGAATACACATATCTTAAAAAGATAATTACTAAATAGCGTCCTTTTAGTTTTTAAAAGCATGCATTGTTCTGACAGCTTTTCGTACGTGATTGACAGAAAATATGCAGACGATCACACCTTCTCTAATAGCATGTACGATCATTCATCTTCACATGAAATCCATGTCAAGAACAATTTAGTATATCTTTAGAAGGTTTCTTCTGTCTACTTATCTTCATTGTTCTCAGAAGCACTTTTTTTACCTCTTTGCACTCAAACTATTTTTTTTCTTTCTCAAATCTCTTAAATCTCACTAGCTTATTTAAAACTACATAAACAAAGTTTAAGGGAAAAAATAAAACTTTGACTCCCACTACTAGCCATGGCAAAACTCTCCCCCCTGAACAAGAGTTTGAAACTCTTGTTTTTGAATCATCTTCTCTGTCACGAATAGTAGGATCACTAAACACCCCTACTAAACCTGCTTCTATTACCTCTATTAAAAAGCCTAAAGTTTTAAAAGCATCCTTTTAGGAGACTGCATAAAAGAGAAAGAAAAAGGTTTTGACTATATTGTCTCTTCCTGAAGAATCAAATTGTGATTCATCTTCTGGACACAATGAACCAACTATAAAGCAAAAATATGTCTCTAACTTTGGTGAAGATGGTTTTGATGACTCAAACCTAGCTCGTCAGAAAAAAGAAAAAGAAGAAGGAGAAGGAGAAGAAAAATCTTATAGTGAGGGGGAGCTAACGAGAAAGGTAAGATTCCATTCTCCTTCATTGCCTACTCTCACTCTGCCTACTCCCATTCTGTCTACTATTTCTTCTAAAATTTTTGCACCACCATCGACTACTCCTCGATTTGGGTCCATGGGTGAAAAATTGCCTGAAGTACACTGGATCGTTAATGGTAATGATTCTAACGATCCATTTGAATAATCGATTTGTTTAATAAGGCATCCATAAACCAGTGGAAGTTTTGTAAAGCAGGCTAAAAAAACATTTGAAAAGGAAAAAAGCCTTGATGTTGAACTAAGGGAAGAATAAGAATCTCAGAAGAGAAAAAGAAAAAAATAAGAAAAGGCAAAGCACTTATGGCTGAAGAGAATATTGAGGACCTTATTATTCGGAGTGAACTATTTTATGAAGAAACATTGCTTGAAGAAATTCTGTAACGAAAAGAAGTCAAAATCAAAGAAACGTATTGTATAGAAGAAAGGAGAGTCTTCAACACCATTCAAGATGTTTTAGTCAATAGAACCTTGAAAAGCATGTACTTGTGAGATTGGAGAGGCTCGTCAAAATTTATTACTTAGAGTTTTAAAGTGAAATACTTAATTTGGATACTTGGGGACTGGATGTGGGTTTTGTTATAATCCAAACTAGTATAAATTGATTGTGTCATTCTTTATCTTTTTAAAATTTTTAAATTTCCACATTATACTATTTATGTTTTAAATTTACTAGAGCCTCCTTTAGTTTTAGAATTGAATAGGCTCATTCTGTTTTATTATTGCAAGAGGTTCCTTTTGTTTTGAATGTTAACAGGCTCCTTTCGTTTTTGAATGTTAGTAAGCTCCTTTTGTTTTTACCATTCATAGATTCCTTTTGTTTTGAACTTTAATAGGCTCCTTTCATTTAAGACTCATTTCATTGAAATTTAGCAGGCTCTAATCGTTTACATAAGTTGATAGTAACTTGCAAAGCTTTTAAGTCACATATAATTCACCCCGCTCTTGCATATATTTGCTTTATCAATTATTAGTTAAAAATTCCATTTCGCACTGATCCTTATATTAACAAGTTAATTTTCTTCTATATGAGCTTCTTTTTATGATAATTAAGATGGAAATTGTAAGAGTTAAGCAAGTGCTCACTATAGAGAATCTTGTAGAATTATCTCATTAAATCACTGTCATAGCAGTATTATAATCGTTATATGGTGATATGGTGTAGGATACTTAAATGATTGGCTTAGTGCAAATTGAAGATTGTTAGTTTATAACCTACAGTCAATCGATTGGTTATAGTTTAGTGACAAACTTTATCTTATACATATTTAGATATATATTATAAAGCCCCTGGGATAATTGTACAATGCAAATGAAATTGTAATGAGATTATAATTATGAGATTTATATTACATTTATGTATTATTTCGAATTGTTCTTAGTTATTGGTCTATTAAGACTGGACATTAATAGAATGTAAAAATACTAGCACATTATGTTTTTCCTTATAAAGGAAGTAGTAGATCGCATAGGCCAAAGTATGGAGATAATTAAACAAACGTGTGGAAACTTGTTAGAGAACAAGTTCACTTAACATACTCAATATGAAAAATTCATTTGGAACATTACTTGTATGTCTATGGAATTCTTATTGTGATGATTATATAGAGATTGCTATATTTTGATACTACTTATGACCTATTTAATAATGGGTTTTCCAATAGGTAGTCACTGGATGTAGCATGAACTATATGGAGATAGTTGTGTAATTAAGACAAGATTCATCACCCTAAAGTAATTAGGAAAAACGTTTTGTTATTCTCGATTAGTACTGATTCGGGAAATCTGTGGCCAAGGTAGAATGACATTTTGTGAATAGTTAACATATGTCTTTAATTGAATTAGTAGCTAATGGCAGAGAATTGATATGAATGGACTCAAAATAAAGTAGACATTAATTCCATGGTCCATGTCTAACTGGAACATGGTATGATGAAATGATTGAATTATATTTAAAAAATCATGCATGGAAAGGTTAGTCAAAACCATTTTGATATTCCCAAATATTTGGGTGGTCATGATGCGTTACTAGACATCAATCTTGATATATGATCATAAATTGTTTAATTAGAGAATTAAAGATAAATTAAAAAGAGTTTTAATTTATCTATCTTTAATTCTTATTATAAATTAGAATTTTAATTTATAATCATTGCCAACATATTTGGGAATCTAATGGATCTCACATAAAGAACGAGATAAAGAGAGCAAAGATATTTTATCAAGTTGGACTTGATTGTAAAATTTGAAAAACTTTATGATTAAATATGAGATATTTAATAAACAAGTTCAATATGAGATATTGGATCTCATTTGGGTATAATTGACATTTAATTAGAAATATTTATAATTCTAATTAAATTTTAATTAAAATTAGGGTTTAATTTTAATTAAATTACTAAAATATCCGAAACCAATTATAAATAGGCTTAAGCTCTAATAGAAGCACTTCTAGCTTAACACTCTCTATAAGAGTTATAGAGTTCTTTCAACCTATATTGTGGATACTATTAGAGGCTGAACAACTATGCAACTATAGTGGTCGAGATGCATCAATTTTAGAAACAGTTCGAGGGATATAATAAGATTATAATCAAGCTTCAGAATGAGGTACGAATTAAGATTATACTTTATTATGCTTTACATGTTAATCATTTTATATAATTAAAGAGATCTTGGTTTTTGGGAAATAAAAAATTATGAAAAAGTTTTGTAATTATTCTTGGATATGATCCTATCTCATTTTTCCAACGGTGGTATATGATTAGGATTTTAGTTCTATAATGTGATTAAATTTGAGTGATTGTTGTTGATTGTAATTTTCGAATTGAACAACAAAAGGTTTGTACATTAAATCTGAAAAGGTTTCAGATCAAACCCTAATACCAAATTAGGTTCTGTGAAATTTGAAATATTAAAGATGAATGCCCATAAGAAACCCAAAATATCGTTGCTAGTTTACAAAACTCCAAATTAGGAAATTAAATATTTCTAACAGTCTTAAGGGTACGAAGCATGCTACCTGGATCTATTATGGTCTTGTATTATTGGTGGAGTCACCAATTGTTGGTGGTTGGAATAGAGAAAAACATGATGATTATTGTTGTTGGAGTTACCTTTGTGTTTTCTGATTATTCTAAGTCCTAGAGAAGGCTGAAATTGTCATAGTTGTTGGTGGCTGGGAAGGGTTGTGATAGGTGTAGATTGCATTGTGCTTTAGGGGGTAGATTGGTGTGTGTTTATTTGTTTATTTGTTTATTTATTATGTGTTTTTAGGTTAGAATTGTGTTAGTTCATAATATTTGTGTTTTAAGTGTTTTTTGGGTGAGCACATGTATTTGAGTTTCAATTATCTATATATGAGGTGTTGTAATGAGTTTGTTAGTGTTTCAGGGTATTTAGAGGAGTTTGGAGGAGACTTGAACCAAAACGCAGTCCCATGATCGCGGTAGGCAGGCCATGATCATGACAGAAGCACCAATACAGGCCTATGATTGTGGGGAATCTACCACGATTATGATAGACTTGCGTGTAGACAGGTGTGGGGTCGCTTTCAAATTCGAGTTTTAGAGAGACAATTTGGATATTTCGGACCCTGGAAAGACACTGGGGTTACCTTAATTGGAAAAGACTATAAAGCATTAGGAGGTAATCATAGAAAAGAGCTTTATAGTTAGCCTCTATTTGGAAACCCTAAAACGAGAGAGAAAGAGGAAAAAGGAGGAAGAAGAAGTGGATCCAGACGCTGTTACTCCCCAGATCAGGTGGTATCTTGACATCATTTCCTTCTCGATTTGTCCACTTAAGCTCCATTTTCTCTTCATTTCCATTTTCATTTAAATGTATAAAGTTGATATGGATTGTATAGAAATGGATTTTGGGTTGTTGATAATGTTCTAAACTTTCCTTCGGGATTTTACTTTGAGTTAATGTTGGTTTAGTTATTTTATTGTTTATTGGTTTGGATGTTATGATTGATTAATGTATTTTCATGTTAGGTAACAAACCGAAAGGTTGATCTAGAAAAAAATGATTAGATCAGATAAATAAGAGTTAGGCGATCTAATTGACCACTTAATTAATCTAATTGGTAATTTCATGGAGAAAGATCCCGTGCAAGATCCAATTGTTTATTAAAGAGATTTAGAACTAATTAAAATTGTGGGTAAATTGTAAATTGAGAGATTGTAAGTTCTATAATTCAATTAGGGTTTACAATTTAGGGTTTAATGTTTGTAACTCGAGAGAGAGTAATCAACCTTACGACCATCTAGAACTGACACCCCATAAACACATAAATAGCTAGATTAGCATTAATGATAGGTAAAATCCCCTATTGTATAACTTGATTAACTCTCTTAACGGATTTCCATTATGACTTGTGTGACCACTCAGTTTAATTATGTTTTGTTGAAATTTCTACTTTACAATCCTTGAATTAATTTCTCATAGTTTATTTTTTAGTTTTTATTATTTGAATTTGACTCTTAAACAAACACAACCTGAATTAAGTGGTGCCTAAGTACAATCATTGTGGGATGATATCCTCTCTTTACTATAAGTAATGACTTGTGTACTTGCGATTTTAAACATAAAACAAGTAGTTTGTTTTTATAATCAACAAGTTTTTGATGCTGGTTCTGGGGATTGTTTGTTTAGCATCTTGTTTAGTTTGTGTGACTTTGATTTAAGAGTTTTTGATACTCTTCCTTGTGTATTTGTAGGTGCATGAACACAAAGAGCACGAGAAGGTCTAACGAGCTTAGGGAAGAAGCTTTTTCAGATGATGCTATGAGGTTAAGATTGTTTTCTTTTACCTTGAGGGGTTAGGCGAAGGCATGGTATAACTCACTCAGTGCAAGGCAAATAACTACTTGGGAGCAGCTAACCCAAGCTTTCTTGGGTAAGTATTTCCACTTGACTAAGACAACAAGAATCATCAAAGAGATCACAAACTTTAAATAAAGTGATGGGGAGTTATTGTGTGAAGCGTGGGAGAGATTTAAGGAATTAAAAAGGAGCTAGCCCCACCACAACCTTTTGAGGGAGTTTTTGAGGGAGTTCCTTTTGCAAAATTCTACAGTGGTGTGAATCAGAGCATAAGGGGAACCATACTTGTAGCTGCAAGAGGGTTTTTAATGAGGAAGACTATGGATGCAACTCATGACCTTTTGGAAGAGATGGCGAGCAACAGTTACATATGGTCAAATGAAAAGAGTAGACAAAGGTCTAAGGAGCAAAAAGGGATGATTCCAATTGACTTGGTTACAGCTTTACAAGTACAGATTATTGCCTTCACTAAGTAGTTGAGCAACATGCGAGGGGCGTCTTCATCCACAGTCAAGGCCATGCAATTACAATGTTAGTTATATGGGTAGGACAACCATAGCATAGCCAAATCCTTCTTATTAGGAGCTAGTGGTACAAAACAAGTAAATTACTTAAGCCACTAGCAAAGAGGTAACAATCCATATTCTAACACTTACAATCCTGGGTGGAAAAACCACCCAAATTTTTTGTGGAATACTAACAGTGCAGGTGCCCAAGTGAGACCATAAGCACCTCCCATATTTTAGTATGACCAACTTGGGTCTTTGAAGAGCAAAATGGACAAGTTAATGGATGTATTGGGTTCAACATTCTTAAGACAAGAGGACAGTCAAAGAAGACAATAAAAGAGGCAGAAGAGAATGGAAGCAAAGTTTGAATAGATTATGAAGAACCATGCTTCATCCATCCACAACTTCGAGGTATAAGTTAGTCTACTTACTGATGCTCTATCTTCTAGGAATGTAGGAAGCTTATTAAGCAACATTGAGGCCAATCCAAAGGAGCAAATTAAGGAGATCACACTTTAGGAGCCAAGTGTGCAAAAGGATAGCCAACAAAAGGAGGAAGGTAAAGGCAAATAGATAGAATAAGAGAACGTAGAAGAGAAGCCATACATGCCACCACCACCCTACAAGCCTAAGATTCCATATCAGTAGAGGGTGACACAACATCAGTTAGACACTTAATTCTCCAAATTCTTGGAGAAGTTGAAGAAGCTTCAAATTAATTTGTCTTTGGTGGAGGCATTAGAGTGTATGCCCAAGTATGAGAAATTTCTCAAGGACATATTGATCCATAAATGCACTTGGGAGGACAACCAGATGGTGACCTTGATCGAAAACTATAGTTCAATCATCACAAGCACAATGCCTTCAAAACTATAAGATCCAGGGAGTTTTACTATTCCATTTGTTGTTAGTGATGTTGAATTTTCTAAATGCTTATATGGTTTAGGCGTAAGTATTAACTTAATGCCTTTATCTAATTTCATAAAATTGGGGCTAAGAGACGTCAAGCTAACATCTATGCTTATCTAACTTATGGATCAATCCATCAAAAGGCCATTTAGGGTAGTAGAAGAAGTTCTAGTAAAATTGGATAAATTTATAATTCCTATTGATTTTTTTGTGTTGGTATTTGAAGAAAATAGGAATTGTCTATTGATTTTGGGTAAGCCATTTATGAATACTGGTAAGGTTTTAATTGATGTGCATGAAGGAAAATTAGTTTTGAGAATTGGTGATGAGTAGGTTGAATTCAATATGACTAAATCTTTGAAGAAGCTGGTAGATGGAAGTGCATGTATGAAGATTGATGTTGTGGATGATTGTGTAAAGGAAGTTGAAGAGAAAGTTGAGGAAGTGCATAGGGACGAGAGTGTGAGTGAAGAGAAATTGTGTGACGAAGGTGAGTAATAGAAGTTAGAGAGAACAGATGTACCCATACTACCCTCCATTGTAAATCCACCCACTGTAGAATTAAAACCCTTACCTTCCTACTTGAGATATACATGTATAGGTAAGAACCACACCTTACCCATCATCATTTCCAACATTTTGAGCAAGAAGAGAAAGTGGTAAAGACCATTAAGAAGAGGATGAGAGCTATGGGGTCGCAAATTTATGATATTAGGGGGATTAGCGCCAATGTGGTGATGCAGGGGATTAACTGTGGAGAAGGATGCAAGACAGTGACAGACAGGCAAAGAAAGTTAAATCCAAACATACAAAAGGCAGTGAAGAAGGAAGTGGTGAAGCTTTTAGATGCAAGTATTATATTCCAAATTTTAGATAGCGAGTGGGTAAGTCTGGTGCAATGTGTGCCTAAGAAGGGAGGCATGACAATGATGAAAAATGAAAAAGGTGAAAAGATTTCCATTAGGACCATTACAGGATGGAGAGCGTGCATTGACTATAGGAAACACAATTTGGCCAGCTAGATAGACCATTTCTCATTACCTCTTGTAGACCAAATGATTAAGAGGCTACCTAGCCATGCTTTCTAATGTTTTCTTGATGGATATTCGGGGTACAATCAGGTGTTCAGATACCTATAGGACCAAGATAATACTACTTTCACTTATCCTTACGAGACTTTTCCTTACAAGAGGATCTCTTTTGGTCTATGTAATGCACCAGCCATATTTTAAAGGTGCATGATGGCCATCTTTGTAGATATGAATGATGACTTCATGGAGGTAATTTATAGATGACTTCTCTCTTTTTGGAGACTCTTTTAATTATTGCTTGTTTAATTTGGATAAAGTGTCATAAAGATGCGAGGAGTCTCATTTAGTCTTAAATTAGGAGAAGTGTCATTTCATGGTCTAAGAGGGAATTGTCTTGGGGCATAAGATCTTATAAAGGGGGATTAAGGTAGATTAAGCTAAGACTGAAGTGACTAAAAATCTAACACCTCCTACCAACATCAAGGGCATTTGAGCATTCCTTGGTCATGTAGTTTTCTATAGACTATTCATCAAGTACTTTTCTCTTATTGCTAGACCCTTGACTTATTTGTTAGTTGAAGATGTGTCTTTTGTGTTTAATGGTGATTGTTTAGATGTTTTTAACAGGTTAAAGAAGGCACTTACAATAACACCTATTTTGACATCGATAGATTGGTCACTTCCCTTCGAGATCATGTCTAATGCAAGCAACCATGCCATTGGTTGGGTATTAGAATAGTGGAAGGAGAAGAGGCTACATGCAATTTACTATGCCAACAAGATCTTGATAGGAGCACAACAAAACTACACCACTTATAGCACCCCACTCTCGCAAGACCCGAACCCAACATCAATGGGTGATATCCGAATTCGTGCCCTGCGAGGGTGGCGTGCTAGAACACTCAATCAATCAAAACTCGATATAATTTTGTTTTGGTAAAATTTACACACGCATATGCAGAAATCAATAATCTAAATGGCCCATTCTAATCATAAACTTATTTAATTGCATCAATACAATCATTAATATTTCAATAGCCATTTGCGCCCTTTCACAAATATAAAACACTTTAGTCATTTCGGACTATAAATTTATACAAAAAGTTGCAGAAAATACAATTCAATACAAAATAGAAAAATACAATGCAGACGTCAATTGATCCCGACCTCTGTCCCTTACTTGTATGTTGTAGGTATACTCCCGTTAGCCTAACGGGGTATTCTTCAAATCCTGAAAAATATTTGCAAATTTGGGTGAGTTTTGCAAACTCAATGAGTGACCATCATCGATAGCTCACCCAATCACATAACACATAATTCACATTCACATCATTCCACATTTCATATTCAATGCAATTTAATCATTTACATTATGCATATGCAGTGTACATGAGACCCACTTTTCATTTGTTATTTTGTTGTGACCGAGTGCTTATATTGTCCCTTATAGCGCTCATTGATAACTGTCCCATATAGGGTTCATTGATAAGTATCCCTTATAGGGCTTATTAAACGTTGAGCCTGAGGCTCTGAATCACTTTCAAGCTCGAGGCTCATTTTCACTCGTTGAGCTTTAAGCTCTGATCGGTGGCTACTCTGGTCACAACATCCATTATGTTTCATGCATTTATGAAATGAAATGCATCACTCATATTTGGATGCTCTTATTCAATCATATTCGCTTATCATTAGATCGGAGTCCGGCATTCAACATATAGTTGAGAATTCACATTTTCACTTACATACAATTTCACATTCCAAAAACACTTAGCAATCACTTCAATACACTTAATTCATCTAATTCACATTCTAGTAGCACTTCAATATCCAAGTCAACCATCACAATCATCGGACCTCCTATCTGGAAACCAACATGATCAATCATATTTACAAAATCGTTCAATAGTCAAATAATACAAGAATTCAAATAACAAGCAATGAGGTGAGACCATCTTGGTCTACTTACAGTACGCTTTAGATTAGCGCTAGCTTCAAGATCTAGAAACATTTGAATGCAGACGTTTATCCTGCACATCAATATGCCAAATGCACAATACACACACATTAATAATCGCACAATTATAAGCATTCCTTTATGCACAAGTGTGTGTATAAAATTTGTACCATGCATGCTTATGTCAATCCCGGGTATCTTTCCCTTATTCTCATCACATTATCAGTCTTATATCTAAAACTCATCTAAGTAATATTCATACTTTGGTTTATGCCTCACTAAAAGTATTGAAATCACAATTCATTACTCATTGGCTTACTTTCAGATTTTTCCAAAACCCCCTTTCGGGTTTATTGTTCACATTCAATAACAGTGTACTATGCCCAACTTCGATTCAGATATTAAACATCTTAGAGGCTGAATCATAATTTGGACTTCTTAAGACAATTTGTAGGCTTATATCTCTAGATTACTCCAAATAAAAAATCATCTCATTTGGAATCCTATAGATCCAAATATAATCAAAATATTGAAGTTCAGTGGAATAACCTCAATTCATAAAATTTAAGAGCACACTTACCATACCCGTTCCACATTTCTCACTCAATCTTTCTCAATTCATTTCAGATGTCTATGATTTTTGGTGGAGATATAGGGCAATGTCTTACGAGTCCAATGGTTCAAGAATAAATTCATTTGGGTGTCTAGAGAAGAAGTTATGGCCAAGCGAAAAACAATAGAACAAGTAAAACACAGAAGAAGATGACGTCATCACAGAAGAAGCAAAACACAGAAGAAGATGACGTCATCACAGAAGAAGCAAAAGACAGAATAAGCAAAACACAGAAGAAACAAAAGACAGAAGGAGTAAAACACAAAAGAAGACACGTCAGCGAAACACAGAAGAAGACGCGTCAGCAAAACAAAGAAGAAGACACGTCAGCAAAACACAAAAGAAGACACATCAGGAAAGCACAAAAGAAGCAAAAGACAAGAGAAGAAAAACACAGAAGAAGATGCGTTAGCAAAACACAAAAGAAGACACGTTAGTAAAACACAGAAGAAGACACGTCAGCAAAACACAGAAGAAGACACGTCAGCAAAACACAGAAGAAGACACATCAGCAAAACACAGAAGAAGAAGCATCAGCAAAACACAGAAGAAGCAAAAGACAGAATGAGTAAAACACAGAAGAAGACGCGTCAGCAAAACACAAAAGAAGCAAAAGATAGAAGGAGTAAAATACAAAAGAAGACGCATCAGCAAAACACAGAAGAAGACACATCAGCAAAACATAAAAGAAGACGCGTCAGCAAAACAAAGAAGAAGCAAAAAACAGAAGAAGTAAAACACAGAAGAAGACGTCAGCAAAACACAGAAGAAGCAAAAGATAGAAGAAGTAAAACATAGAAGAAGATGTGTCAGCAAAACACAGAAGAAAACGCGTCAGCAAAACACAGAAGACGCAAAACTTAGAAGGAGCAAAACACAAAAGGAGTGAAACACAGAAGAAGCAAAACTCAGAAGGAGCAAAACACAGAAGGACCGAAACGCAGAAGAAGCAAAACTCAGAAGGAGCAAAAGACAGAAGAAGATGACGTCATCACAGAAGAAGCAAAAAGACAGAAGAAGCAAAACACAGAAGAAGATGACGTCATCACAGAAGAAGTAAAAAGACAGAAGAAACAACTTCACTTTTGAACATCTTCCCTTACAAGGACCCTAACTTTCAGCTCAGATGTCCAAAATTTTTATATTATATACTGTTGGAAAGATAAAAGGAAGATCTATAACTTTCATGAAGGCCATTTTAACGAATCTATCAAGATTGGTACAGAATTTTCACGGAAGTTTCAGATCGAGTTATTGCTATTTCAACTCCAACCCACTTTTACTTCACCTAATCACTAATAATTTTTCAAAAACTAATTTAACACTATAACCAAATTTGTTTCCTCCCAACCACACAACATTTATGAATATACACTTAAATGCCATTTTTCATGCAGATGATAGTAACTCATCAACTATCTTTCATAAATCCCCAACTCTAAAGGATTTATTCACTACTTATCTGTTGAAAACTCCACAATCTTTAAGCCCTAAACTCCATGCAATTTACGCATTTCACTGTGTACAATGACCAGCTTTTGGTTTTTCTTGTGGTAGAAGACATAGATAGCAAAGTGAGTTTGTTCTTAGAAAGGAAAATAGAGAAATCTCTTAGAAGGGGTTTGATGGAAAAATGGGAAGAAAATTTGAAGATCACAATGAAGAATGAACCTAGAAAAGAGATTTACAATTAGCCCTCATTTGGAAACAATGAAAAGAGAGAGAAGAAGAAGAGGAATAAGAAATGGATCCCAACGGCACTACTCCTCAGATCAGGTGGTATCCCGACATTGCTACCTTCCCCATTTGTCCACCTAAGTTCTATTTTCTCTTCATTTCCTTTTTCATTTAAATGTATAAAGTTGATATTGATTGTATGGAAACGGATTTCGGGTTGTTGATAATATTCTAAACTTTCCTTCAAGATTTACTTTGAGTTAATAATGCTTTAGTTATTTTTGTGTTTATTGGTTTGGGAGTTGTGATTGATTAATGTATCTGCATGTTCTAGTAACAAACTGAGAGATTGTGCTAAATAAAAATGATTACATCAGATTAATAAGAGTTAGCTAACTGACCACTTAATCAATCTAGTTGGTAATTTCATAGAGAGAGATCTTGTGTGAGACCCAACTGCTTATTAAAGAGCTCTAGAACTAATTAGAAATGTAGGTAATTTGTAAATTGAGAGATTGCAAATTCAATAATCTGATTTGGATTTAATAGTTATAACTTGAGAGAGTAATCAATCCTACAAATGTCTAGAACTAACATCCCATAAACGCATAAATGACTAGAGTAGCATTAATGATAAGTAAATGGTGCTGTGTGTTTTGGGTTTTGTTTGTGTTTTATGTCCACTAGAACTCGAGTTATTGTGGTGTGATTGTCGAGGAAGTTGTTGCCTGCGAGGAATGCTCGTGCAAGAGGCATTTCGGTCGTGGGCTAAAGTGTTAGAGAACAACGCAATCAGAGGAAAAAAATGCCCAGTGGTAGCCATGGACGGTGATAAAAGCTGTGGACATGGCAGCGAGGAATAACCTGTGGCGCAATCAAGCGTGGCTGGATGGCGACCGGAAAACCCAAAATGGCGGCAACATGAAATCCAGAAACCATACTGATGGAAAGCACGCCAGACAGGATTCCACACCATTTTATTTGATTTTTTAATGTTATTAAACCTCCTTTTAATTAAATTAGTTTAATTGAGATTAAGTAGATTTAATTCCTAATAATTTTGAAAAGTGTTTCTAATTGTTTTAAAAAATATTTTCTAAGAGTTAATTTTATTAGAAATACTTGGAAATTTAGTTTAATTTTTCAAAGAGTTGAATTATTAAATTGAATTAATTATAAAATTCAATTCTAAAACTAAAGTAATTATTTTTCTAAATATGATTAAGATTAATAATTTATTGATTTCTAGTTTAATTTTATAAAATTAGTTTCTAAAATTAGAATTAGTTAGTTTCAATTAGAATGAAATTAATTAATTAGACTCCTTTTAGATTGAGATAAATTAAACATATGACTTTATTTTTTAGAGAATTATTATTCAATTTATCTAGAAATTATTTCTTTATTTGTGAATAATAAGTTTTCTTGATCTTTTAGAAAAAATATTTTTCTTGATTAAAATTTGAAAGATGTTTTTATTTATTAATTAAAGAAAAGAGCTTTCCTTAATTTTTTGAAAATAGTTTTGTAACTTATTAAAGATAGATTTTCTAATTAATTATGAAATTCATGTCTACATAAATAGTACAAATGACTTTCTTAATTAAATTTAAAAGTGTTTTATTTAAATTTGAAAGTGGTTTTCTTTGAATATTAGAAAATACTTCTCTAATTAAGGAAAAATAATTTCTAACGAGATTAGAAATAGTTTTCTAATTGGATTATTTCTTATATAATTTTGAAAAGGGAACTAATTATAATAAGTAAGTAGAATAATTTATTGAAAATTATTTTCAATTAAAATTTTTGAAAGAAGTAAAGATAAATTGGAAATAGTTTCCAATTGGATTTGAAAATTGTTTTCGAATCAAATTAAATTTCTACTTGGAATACGAATTTAGTTTATATAAGAATCAATGTTTTAGTTTAATTTAATTTTTATACAAAGTTGGAAATATTATTTTAGATTATGAAGATCAATAACTAGAATTAAATGAAGCTTCATGTTTTATGCATATAATTTGATTATGATTATATAGGTTGTATACTTTTATTTATATGGTTGATATATATATTGGATTCACGTTAAATTGTATATTTTATATGTGTGATATTTGACATGCAATTTTTTGTTTAATGAGATAAACAAAATTAAATCCCTCGTTAAAATATTAAGTACACGTTATGAACGTGATTGTTGCCTTCCATTGTTATAAGAATAAACTAGAGTTCTGTTTATTGTAAGCTTGTTGAGCAAACTTAAGGCTGCTTTAACCTAAACATGTTTTGTCTTATGTGAATTGAATGAACAAACTCATGATCACATAAATTTTGAGGCAGAGCTACGAATAACATATAAGATATGTTTTGGCAAGAGTTGTGACCTAACGAATCTAGGAGTCATATGAGATGTGGTTGATAAAGTTGTTATTTACATAATTTTAGTTTAGTTAGTTTATTGAGCAAACTCAAGATCAACTATATTTGAATGGGATCCTAGCTCACTAGAAAGAGTGAATAAACTTTCCAAATAGTAGTGAGGGCTATTATTTCGAATAAAATAGTGAGAGTAACCAACTATATGATTAAAGTTGTAATCCTATTTAGTAGTCATGATAGATAATTAATTACTTGTTTCGCTTACCTTTATATTTTGTTATGAGAATTTACTTTTTTAGTACAGTTGATACTAAATTAGTGAACCAAATTTCTTGCATATTGGTTATGTTTTGAGAAGAGTTCTCAAAGATAGATAGAAAATTGTATGCCTATTATGTAATTTTGCTATAACCCTTGTTGAGGATTTGATGCAAACGTTTTAGAGATATGTCAAAATCATATGGATGAAAAAATCTATTAACATTTTGAGTTGACTAATATCTTATAAACTTTAATGATAACATACAAGATGGATTCTAACATTGTGATAGAAAAATGCAAGAGGTTGCATAGAGTAAAACTGAAAGGTACAGTACCTTAATAAAATTGTTTCTTTCAATTTACTCTATAAGAACATAACTGTGAACTACAATTATAGGATTTGCTATAGTATTATAATAGTTTTCATAAAAGAAAATGATTGCATGAATTTTCTTACCCACACATAGAGATCATATGTATTTCTAGTTTATGCTTATGAGTACATGATATTTAATTTGGATTCAACATTATTATAATGTTCAAAGCAGATAAGAAATTGATTGCTAAGTAAAAGTAATTAATCCAATTTTATACAAATATTTTGTATGTGTTAGATCAAAGGAGACTTATGCTTAACATGACTGGTAAGAATACAAAGTTGGATAATCTAGACTATCCTTTTATGTCATATTGATTAAATCATCACAATGAGAATCATAAAGTTACATACAAGGATACATGTATCCTTTTGATTATGAATCATATGGAACTTGTGAAACTTGTAAAGATGAAGAATAACCAAATCAACTTTTGGTGAAAGGATGATGATGGTATTGAATTGTTAAATTTATACATGTGATGTATTAAATGGAATAACAATTCATAAAATGATGATGCTTATATTTCATTAGATTACTAATGACTTTATGTGATATAGTCATATGTATTAAATGAAATAATGATTTAAAATTTTGAAAAGTTTAAATTGTTTAAATTTAAGTAGAAATTAAACAATGAGAAAGTTAAAGCACAATGTTAAAGCACTTCGATGAGATTGTTGTAGTGAGTTTTAAATTTTCAGTTATTTATAAGGAATGAGATTCTTTGGTGAAAACCTTCAAAACAAAATTCTATAAGAGTATGGATTTTTGTAAGGAGGAAAAATACAATATGAGGTATTGTATGATGCAATGATATTTTTCTTATAGTTATCCCTAGTATAATGGCTTACCTTCAATAGTTTCAATTGAATCAATTAGCAAGATTTCAATTAGATATGAAGTGTTAAGTCTTTGAAAGAGTCAAAGTTAATAATTTAGGGATATGATGCTTAGTTGAAGCATATATTATCCATTAAGTTTAGAACTAAAATGGATAATAAAACGTTATGAGATATCCAAAAAGGTTATATATAATTTTAAAGACTCTTTGGACAAATTGTTTTATTCAATGTATACTTATAGGAGAATGGTTCTCAAGATAAATAGTGGGAATAAGATGAAATTCGAAAATTTCCAATCTCATGGTAGTACATCAATTAGAACTAGTGCCCTTATTGATACATTTGATGTATAGTTGAAAGACTGTAAGAAATTGAAAGATTTAATTTCATGATGAATTCAAAGAGTTTGTTTTGAATATGATTATGAATTTATCATGTTTGAAAGAAGGTTAGTGAGAGTATAGTTGTCCTCTTCATTGGGAGTACATGGAGACATATTGCTAATAGAGAAAAACAATTCTAATTAATAATTGTAAAGAACATAAAATTCCAAGAACAACTCTTGTTGGATTTGAAAAGTTAACAACTTAGATTTAGGAATTAGAATTCTAACTCTAAATGCATAGATAATGCATTAAAGTTGTTTAATATTTGAGATATTTAATACTTGTAAATTATTAATGATATCCATTATTCTATGTATGAGTTGTTGATATTCAAGTTCAAGGAGATAAGGATATTTACTTTAGAAGTAAATCCTAATTAGGGCTTATTTTACTTAAAATAATATCATTTTAGATTGGAATGGTTCCAATATAGCAATAGTTGCTAATTAAGGCCATAATACAAAATGATTAATTGGATTAATAAGTTTTTTTTAGCTAACTTGATATAGGTCCCGCATTATTCAAAACAATAATGTACTGTGGACCATTATAGCCATTGGGTATGAAAAAGGAGCTAAGGTCTCATTAAAGATCCAAGTATGTATTTAGCCAAATTTTCTTAATTATGATGATAATTAAGATGGAAATTGTAAGAGTTAAGCAAGTGGTCACTATAGAGAATCTTGTAGAATTCCTCATTAAGCCACTTTCCTAACAGTAGTATAATCATCATATGATGATATGATATAGGATACTTAAATAGTTGGCTTAGTGCAAGTGGGAGATTGTTAGTTTATGCCCTATAATCAATCAATTGGTTGTAGTTTAATAACAACATAGTGTAAAGATATTCTTTATCTTGTACATTTTTAGATGTATATTATAAATTCCATAAGATAATTATAAATTGCAAATTAAATTATAATGAGATTATAATTATGAGATTCGTATTACATTTATGTATTATTCCTAAATTGTTCCCAATCATTGTTCTATTAAGACTGGTCATTAATAGAATACAAAAAGACTAGCACAGGTTATGTTTTTCCTTATAAAGGAAGTAATTGATCTCATAGGCTAAAATATGGAGATATTTGAACAAATGTGTGGGTGCTCGTTAGAGAGCAAGTTTACTAAACAAACTCAATATAAGAAATCCATTTAGAATATTAGTTGTATGTCTATAGAATTCTCATTATAATGATTGTATAAGTGATCTTTTGACTTCAAGTCTCCAAAGTTATCTTGTATAGAGGTTGTTGTGTTTTGATACTACTTATGGCCTATTTAATTGTGGGTTGTCCAATTGGTAGTCATTAGATATAGTATGAACTATGTGGAGGTAATTTTGTGATCAAGATAGGATTCATCACCCTAAAATAATTAGGAAAAATGTTTTGATTAGTATTGCTTCAAGAAATCTGTGGTCAAGGTGGAATGACATTTTGTAAATAGTTAACAGGTGTCATTAATTGAATTAATAGCTAATGGGGGAGAACTAATATGATTTGACTCAAAATAGAGTAGACATTAATTTCATACTTTATTTCTAATTAGACTATTATATGATGAAAAGATTGAATTATACTAAACAATTATGCACGAATAGATTTGTCAAAATCACTTTGACATTTCTAAATAATTGGGTAGTCATGATGTATTGTTAGACGTCAATCTTGTTCTATGATTATGTATTATTTAATTGGAGAATCAAAGATAAATTA
Organism: Erythroxylum areolatum; assembly: GCA_024520975.1. Classification (NCBI taxonomy): domain Eukaryota; kingdom Viridiplantae; phylum Streptophyta; class Magnoliopsida; order Malpighiales; family Erythroxylaceae; genus Erythroxylum; species Erythroxylum areolatum. The sequence continues at coordinate 60,706,692 of JANIJH010000223.1, read as the reverse complement.
AAAGGAATTTTAATTTATCTAATTCTAGTTGTGAATTAGAATTATAATTTTAATCATTGTCAACATATCGTTGGAGTTACATAAATATAGTACCCTAGAAAGCAAGAGTATTTACATATAACTTAACTTTCTTCTAGTTACTTTTGTAACTAAAATATTTATTATTAATAAAACAAAAGAATTTGGTTTTATTTGTATTAGCGTTATATATCTAGTCATAAGGTACCAAGATTCTTTTGTAAGTAATATATATATACATGGAGATGTATGAGAAACATGTATATTATTAGAATCTAAATTAGTTGATTCACAATTGAATAATCAAGTTGGTCGTTTGATTATGATTTAAACTGTAATGTTACGATTTATTTCTGTGTAAGTAAAAGAGTATACTTCAAGGGAATGATGAGTTTCATATTATGATAGTAGTTGACTATCGATAATGGCACTATTAAATGAATCTAGAATCAAGTAAGTTTTTAAAGAATAAAGTGGATCATTGCTTTAATCATAAAACATACACCTTAGCATTCTTTTATTACGAACTACAATCTTGATGAGTGGTGAACTCATATGTGTTTCATTATAATTTTTGATATGATTAGAATGGATTTTTGCAGAGTATGAATCCAGTGTCTACATGTTGGAATTATTAATTGAAACATGTATTAAGGAACATTCACTTAAATAAAGAGTTCATAGTGATATCATCACTTCTAGATGTTTTACAGAGTTTGGTGATTAAACTAGCGCTAGTAGTTTGGTGGACTAGTTACCCATCAAGTCTTAACACTAAGATGAGATCTTGTGAGTTAATCACCATATAGAATAAAATAGGAGATCCAGAAGGAAAAACCAACATAAGGGCAAAACGGTAATATTACCCTTTATTGTGTCGATGGCTATAATATAGTTCATAATAAAGTTTGGAATTGGACATCTTATTTGAAACATGTGTTCTCATAATATTTATTAATTCAAGAGTTCAACTAATTGTCTTTAGTGGAATAACATTTGGTTAATAAGCTATAATTAATTCTAATGAGATTAAATTAATTCTAGGCTTATTGGAGCTTGAATTATGTAAGTCCAATTAGATTCCCCACTTGGCTTCTAAGAAGGCTATCAATCAAAGAAAGAAATATAAATAGAGGTTTTAAACCCATGATTGAATGTTGGGCTTACCTTAATTAGAAGCCCAAATAAATATTTAATATATGGCTTGACTTTGGTTTGATTTGATTAATTAGATTAATTAAATTGAAACAAAGTTATTAAAGAAAGAAGGAGGCTATATTTTGGTTTTTTATAACTAAATGTGCAGTTGAACATTTAGAATTGAATTGCTAAATTAAAGATGATTTTTATCATGCTTTTATCATCATTAAATGGAGTAATGATTTTATTGTTAAATGGATTAATGGTTGTCTTTTAATGATGACAATGAATGTAACCTATTAACATTCATTTGATTAAAGAAAGGAAGAGGTGCATTTGACGTACTCCCTCTTCCTTCTTTTATCCATAACCAAAAATGAGATGGTCTCATTTAGATTATTGATCTTTTCATATAGTCATCTTAAACAAAATGAGAAGAGTCTCATTTATTAGCTTCTTTATGATTGATTAAAGAATGAAGTGATGCATTAGATGCACATCACTTCTTTCTTTCATGATAACTGAAATTGACAAGGAGAGTGAGAAGTGCTCTTGCATTTTTAACTCACTCTCTCCTCTTATGTATGGATAGCTGAAACTTGAATGAGAAGAGTCTCATTTTTGACTTCTTTCTTCTAAGAAAAAATCTCCTCAAAATATTTCTTCTCCTTTCCCACCAAAGGATCTTGTTAACCAAGTTGTCTAAGAATAACAAATGGTAGATCGGATTGTTTGACGATACAACAACAAGGAGATGATACATTGACAAAGGAAAGGATTCAAAAGAGTCAAAGCTATAGCAAGGATTTAGAAAGGATACAAAAGTGAGGAGTCAAAACTGTAGCAAGGAGTCGATATATTTCTACCACCTTATTCTTATGTAAATTATTTTCCTTATACCATATCATGTATAGCTGAAACATATTGATTTGGTTATGTTATTTCCGCTGCGTTTTGATTTTGAAAAAGTTTTAAAATCTACCGTTTTATCCAAATCTTGCATGCTTTTGTTTTTGATCCAACAATTAGTTTCAAAGTCATTTTATTATGCACTATTTCGATTCCTATATGTGATGAATGGGTTGGCAATTAAATTTTGTAGGCTGCATAATTTTATGTGATAGAAATATATATTATGTATGTTTTGTTCTTTTGATTGTCCATAGAATATAGTCTTACCTTGTAAGTTTTCTTCGTTTGGTTTATAACAAGAAAGGTGGCCTATCATCATCATATTTCCTCCTTGGTTTCATTTTTCTATTTTCTTTGATTTTGTAATGTACAAAATTCTATAATATTGAAGATGGAGCAACGTGGATCGAAGAGAAGAATAGGTAATGGTTTCGGTGTATCCTTTGGTGTATTGGCAAAGTTTCGATTTAATGAAAACTAAAGTGCTGGAATTTTATTTTAACAAAATTTTAGTTTTGTGAAAACCAAGGTGCTAGAATTTTTGTTTTAACAAAGTTTCCGTTTTATGAAATACAAGTGTTGAAATGTCTTGCGAATGTCTGATTTACCAAAAACAAGTGCTGGAATTTTTGTTTTCATATTGCCAAAGTTTCAGTTTTGATGAAAAACAAGTGCTGAAAATTTTGTTTTCAAAGTGACAAAATTTGGTTTTATGAAAATGCCATTACAAATTTGTTACCGGATAGGCCAGGTCATGTGGATGAAGAGTTTGAAGCAGAAGATTCAAGTCCAAGAAGAAATTTTTGGGCTTAAAAGCCTTGTAATTTTATTTATGTTCTAGGATGGACAATCAAATGTGGCCTATTAGTTTATGAGATGAATGGATAAATGGATGCAAGTAGCATGTGACATTATGTGATTGTATGCCATTTAGAAAATCGCCAATCCTAGACTTTGCCATGAATTCATTATGTATAAGATATATAATGAAATAATATAGGATGGATAATAAATTGCATCTATATAAGATTGTATTTGTTAAAACTTAAAGCCCAAAAAGATTAAGTGGGAGAGGATGCTCATGTGAGAGTCCACGGTCTCCATATGATGGCCCATTTGCATGTGGTGAAGTGTTACTCCCCCCAGAGGGCATCAATCCTAGATCTTGCATGGTTTGGGTCTCTTTAAGGATAAGTCCACTCATTGCTAGCAAATGTGACGTCCTGAGGTATGGTTTGTAAGTACCTTTAGTGGATGAATCAAATGATTACACACTCAACATATTTTATCAATAACTTGCCCACCATAACTCTGTTGGTAAAAGTATGGAACAAATCATGGTACTTCTCAAAAAGTTAGGCATGAAGATGCCTGGTAGTTTTTTGAGTGGGAGGGTCCCAGTTTTTATTTTAATGGATAAGATGGCCCATCGTCATTTAGTCTGTTATAGATAAGACAAATAACCATTGTATAAAGTTTTAATTTTTTTAAAGTTTTGTTAAATCTATAATCATGCATACATGCATCATGATTTTATACAAAGTTCCAATATTGTTGACTAGTATACTCATGTTTTAATAATTTATATTTTTAGACATAATCAACCACAATATGAATCCACTTACTTTGCTTTTGACTAATAACAAATTGAAAAATGGAGAAAATTTTAATGAATGGAGATGTAATCTTGACATTGTTCTTCAATATGAATGAATTTCATGGGTATTAACGGACAATGAGCCTACACCTCCAGGTAGCAATTCAAATTCTAAGTAAGTCCAACAATATGAGTGATGGTAGAATGTTGATAAGACTACTAGGTGTTATATTCTAGCTTTTGTCAGCAGAATGTTGCAAAAGAAAATTGCATGCATGAAAACCACTAGTGCAATGGTCCATCACCTACATGAGGTGTTTGATGTGAGTACCAGGTCCGTAAGAGTGAAAGCTATCCAAATCTTTCATAATCTTAGACAAAAACCTGGTGAGCCAGTGCGGGATTACATATTGAAGGTAATCTCTATGATTATTGAGGCTGAGATGCTTGGGGTGGATATAGATGCGGACATGCAGATAATTATGATCATCAATAGCTTAAACTCATCTTTTCAGCAGTTTAAGTTAGACTATGAGCTTAATAGCAAGGATTACACCTTAAGTGAGTTGATAAATACCCTCTGGAGCATAGAGGAGATATTAAATATCAAGGCTCATGGGCCAAAAGCTAATGTAGGATCTTCTTCTATGCCCAAGGGTAAGGGCAAGCAAAAGAAGAAGGGTCCAATAAAAAAAGTCCAAACAGGGGTCAAGGTCCATCTAATGAAAAAGAAGGTCAAAGCAGACACTAAGGGAAAGTGTTTCTAATATGGTGAGCAGGGTCATTGGAAAAGAAACTGTACAGTCTACCTGGAGTCCCTCAAAAGCAAACAAGGCATGGGTTTCCTAAGTTTGTTAGGAACTAGAAATGTGGCAAATTTTGATTCTTAGATATTAGATTTAGAGCCACTAACCATGTTTACAATTCTTTGCAGGGTTTCCAGTAAGGGAAAAGACTACATAAAGGCTAGTTTCAAGTCAAAACAGTAGATGGATCCTATGTTTCAATAGAATCAGTGGAAGTAATTATCTTAGACTTTCCTAGTGGTCATAGGTTATATTTGGAAGATGTATATTACATCCTAATGATTGCAAGGAACATGATTTCTGTTTTTTGTCTAATAAAATCTGGTTATTCCTTATATTTTGAAATTGTTTTTCAATATATGAGAATAAGGATTTTATTTGTAATGTGATAATTGAGTAGGGATTGTTCTTTATAGAACCTATGACAGGCTCACTAAACACCACAAAATTAATAAAACCAAGATAATCCAGTGACTCTAGAATTAATTCAAAATATTTGTGGCATTTAAGAATGGTTCATATTAATCATAAAAGATTTGGCAAGTTAGTGAAGGATGGGATCCTTGCAGGCTTGGATAATGATTCATTACCTACCTGTGAATCTTGTGTTAAAGGAAAAATGACTAAAGCCTCATTTGCTTCCAAAGGAAACAGATTTGAATCCACGTTGGATCTGATACATACTGATGTGTGTGGGTCCAATGAACGTACAAGCTAAAGGAGGTTATTAATATTTCATAACCTTTATAGATGATTACTCTAGACGTGGCTATTTGTACTTGATACATAAAAAGAGTGAGTCCTTTGAAAAGTTCAAAGAATTCAAAGCTGAAGCTAAAAAGTAGCTAGGCAAGCCATTAAAACAACTTCAATCGGATCAAGGTGGTGAGTACTTATTTGGAGAGTTCCAACAATTTCTAGTTGACAATAGACTTGTTTCTAACTTGTCAGTTTCTCGAACACCTCAACAGAATGCTGTAGCAGAGAGGAGGAATAAGACTATTGGAAATGGTAAGATTAGTGATGTCCAACGCTATCCTTCCAAAATTGTTACGTGGGTATGCTATACAAATGACAACTTATCTTCTTAACTTTGCTCCATCCAAATCGGTGCCTAGAACACCTAGGGAGTTATGGACTAGTCGAGTGTTGTCATTGCAGCATTTAAGGACTTGGGGCTACTCAGTCTATGTTCTAAGGCTTTAATCCAAAAAGATGGAACCAAGGTCTGATTTATGTTTGTTTGTAGAATATCCTACGAGTACACAGGGGTACTATTTTTACAGTCCTCAATATAAGAAGGTATTTGTGTCAAAAAATGCAACCTTCTTAAAAAAAGAATTTGCGAGAAATCACAAAAGTAGAGTGAAGTAGTACTAAAGCAGTTAGCTATTTCATCCAAACCAAGAGTTGATTTGATATAGCAGAATAAGATGTCGAAATGGATTCAAGAGTTGAACCAGAAGAGCAGCCTGAACATCAAGTAGTGCTTGGACATAGTAAAATGGTTTGTGAGACAACTAAACAGGTATCTAGGTCTAGGAGAAGGCATAATTGCCATATCAGACCAAGAAGAAACAGATCCCATTACTTATACATAGGCTATTAATGATGTTGATGCAGAAAAATGGCTCAAGGTGATGGAATTGGAAATAGATTCCATGTACACCAAGGAAGTCTGGATCAATGTAGATCTACCACCAGATGTAAAAGCCATGGGGTGTAAATGGACCTACAAAAGGAAAAGAGGATCTGATGGAAAGGTAGAGGCTTTTAAAGCTAGATTAGTAGCTAAGGGCTATACTCAAAAAGAGGGTACAGACTATGATGTGACTTTTTCTCCAGCAAGGATTTGAAGAGGATATAAAAGCGAGAAGTCAAAGCTGTAGCAAAGAGTTGGTATATTTCTACCACCTTGGTCTTATGTAAATTATTTTCCTTATACCGTATCATGTATGGCTGAAACATATTGATTTGGTTATGTTATTTCTACTGTGTTTCGATTTCGAAAAAGTTTTGAAATATACCATTTTATCCAAATCTTGCATGTTTTTATTTTCGATTCAACACATATTTGGGAACCTTATGGGTCTAACATAAATAATAAGTTAAAGAGAGCAAAGATATTTTATTAAATATCTCATATTTAATCATAAAGTTTGAGAAACTTTAAGAATAAATATGAGATATTTAATATATATGGATCAATATGAGATATTGGATCTTATTTAGGCGTAATAGGTATTTAATTAGAATTATTTGTAATTATAATTAAATTTTAGTTGAGATTATATTTTAATTTCAATTAAATTACTAAAATGTCTAAACCATATTATAAATAGGTTTAAGCTCTAATGGAAGTAGCACTTATTATTTAACCCTCTCTATAAGAGTTACAATGTTTTCTTAACCTATTCTGTAGATACTGCTACAGGCCAAACACCTATGCAGCTATAGTGGTTAAGATAGATCTGTTTCAGAAATAATTTGAGAGATATGACAAGATTATGATTAATCTTTAGAATGATGTACAAATTAAGATTATGCTTTATTATGATTTATATGTTAATCATGTAATAGAATTAAAAAGATCTTGGTTTTTAGGAAATTGAAAATTACGAAAACTTTTTGTAATTATTCTGCTACGATAGGGATCTTATCCCGTCCCTAATTCCCAATAATGGTATCAAGGCAAGATTTTAATTCTATAATGTAACATTCCATTACTTGTGGGAGGGTTAGAATGGTAAATGTGAGTGACTAATGAGAGTTAGATGCATTTCTATGTTCATGCATGATATGCCATACACTTATACATTAATAGTGAATTTATTTGCACACGAAAAATAATTGTACATGCATTCATGAATAATTTTGGGTATAATTGGATTGATTGAGAATTTGAGAATT
>JANIJH010000223.1:60595080-60622998 GCA_024520975.1 Erythroxylum areolatum | reverse complement strand
CAAACTCTTTTGTTTTATTAATAATAAATATTTTCATTACAAAAGTAACTGGAAGAAAATTAAGTTATAAGTAAATAAACTTGCTTTCTAGGGAACTATATTTACATAACTCCAACATAATATGCCTAACGAGAAGGCTTATAATTTGTTAGTGATGATGTTTATTAAAGAGATGCGTAGAAGGGAGTTGATTAGGACTTTGTGTGCTATAGGTCTTCAATGGAAATAGTAAGAGCTATTGTACTTTGAGCTTCGTGAACTCACTTCCACGTAGGATTCAATACTTATAGATTGTTCATAGGTTGTAACATATTTAATTCAATATGATGTTTTATAAGAACAAAAGTCTTGATTTTTATGTAATATGTTTACATGTATATCATATAGGAATTTGTCCAGAGTAAGGTAATTAGGATGTGATTGTTGTATGAATGATGATTGAACACATTAGTGGACTTTGGATTTTATAAGCAATTGTTATCAAATTATTTACTCTATGAATGATTTATATGACATTAATGTGCACGTATATTTCTTTCTTATTGTAGAAACTTAGTGTTTCAAAAAAAAAAATGGCTACTACTTTAAAGAATATTGTTGCTGAACTCAATAGGGGTGAGAACCTCAATGGTGACAATTATGAAATCTAGAATATGAAAATCCAATATGGGCTAGAGGAGCAAGAGGCTCTTAAACCATTAAACCTAACCATGGAAGTTCCTGAGCAAGGCAATACGACCCAGCATAAGAAGGACTGTGATGCATATGAATTATGGAAAAAGAAGAACTATTTAGCTCGCATCATGATGTTGAGTAGTGTAGATATTGATATCATACGAGAGTTCCATAAATTTGAAACTGCAAAGGACATGTGGTCCTCATTGGTTGCTCATTTTGGAGGTGATCTAGTGACCAAGGTGAGGTCACTTACAATTAAGTTTGACACTTATAAGAAGCCCCCAAATGACACAATGCAAAAGCATCTGAGGAAGATGACCAACATGGTAAGTGAGTTACGTGATGTTGGTCATGAGCTTTCTGATGAACAACAAGTACAAGCTATAATTCTTTCCTTACCTAAGAGTTGGGAGCATATAAAGATGCTCCTAACTCATAATGAGAACATCGAGACAATGGAAGATGCTTCAAGGCATCTCATCTTAAAAGAAGAGCATCTTGAAGCCTTAAAGATGTCTTTTGAGGCATATGTAGTTAATTGTAGATCACATGGAGCTATGAACAAGAAATGCAAGCATCATGGTGGACCAAAGTGGAAGAATAATAAGAGATTTAACCACTCTCCTCAGGAATCCAAGAAGGAAAAATGGAACCAACGTGGAAAGGAAAAATGTCCCTTCAAGAAGAAAAACATGAAACATGTGAAGTGCTATAATTATGGTAATAAGGGCCACTTTGCTCAAGATTATACTGAACCTAAGAAGATACAACTTTATAGTACAAACATTTGTTCTGTGAATGTTTTTGTTCTATTTTTCTAACTGAATCACATCCTTTGTGGATTGCAGACTTAGGAGTAACCAACCATATAGCGAAGGATAAAGATTCCTTCGTTGAGTTTTATGAACTCCCACGTGGTAGTCGATGGATTTTTGTAAGTGACAATTCCAAAGTTGCTGTACAAGGAATTGGTACATGTAAATTAGACATGCATGGAGGAGGACCCCTTATCCTACACGAAGTATTATTTGCTCCACAGACTCATATGAATCTTTTATTTGTGCTGATGTTGGTTAGACTCAGTTTTAATATAAATTTCCACATCAATGGAATGGATTTGTATCTTGGATCTATTAATTATGGTAATATTTTTTTATGTGATGGTTTTATTATACTGGATGTGATAAAGGAAAATAATAATATTAGTTATTCATTATTCAGATATAGTAATTTTAATAATGTTGCAACTTTGTGGCATGCTAGATTATGTCATATTGGTCAAAATTGAATCAGTCGATTAGCTAAAGGACTTTTAGGTAATCTAAGTCAAGTAGATCTACCTACATGTGAGCATTGTTTAGCTGGTAAAATGGCAAGAAAGCCATTTGGAAAGGGAACACAAGCTTTATATCCATTGCAATTAATTCATTTTGACATTTGTGGTCTAATGAATATAAGGGCTAGACATGGGACAATTTATTTCATCACCTTCATAGATGACTATACTCGATATGGTCATGTCTATTTATTTCTCATTAATCAAAAGCATTCCATTTTTTCATAAAATACATGAACTTGCTTGAGAATCAATTAGATAAAAAATGAAAGCATCACGAAATGATCGTGGACAAGAATACTTGTCAAACAAGTTTAAGGCTTTATATGATGAGAAAGGAATAGAAAGCCAGTTAATAATTCCTAGAACCCTACAACAAAATGGCGTTGTTGAAAGACAAAATAGGATGCTATTAGAAATAATTAGGTCCATGATGGCCCAAGAACATTTACCAATCATCTTTTGGGGGTTGCAATGCTAGTAGCCGCCTGTTTACATAATCATATGCCCATGAAATCAGTTACTAGCACACCATATGAGTTGTGGATTAGTAGGAGACCTGATGTGTCAAGTCTCAAACCTTGAGGTGTGCAGCCTATGTTCATGATCTCTTTCACAAACATAGGAAATTAGGCCTAAGAGGGAGAAAAGTATTTTTATTAGATACTCAGAACAATCAAAAGGATATGTGTTCATTGGTGAACAAGGTAATGGAGGTGTAACTGAATTTGAATCATGAGATGTAACATTCTTAGAGAATGATTTTCCTAAGCAAAGCAAAATAGGTAAAAGCCTATTGTTATATGAGTCACTTGATTAGAATGATTTTGTTATGAAGAATCAAGATAAGGGACTTCAACCAAGTGGGAGCAATTCTACATAAAGGTTCTCTATGATGACTGATTCGAGTGGGAGCAATCAGATCAATCATGAATTTGTTTATGATAAACCTCATTTAAGAAGAAGTAATTGATGAATAATGCCCCAGCATCATTTTGAAATTGAAGGAGAAATTAATATGATTATTCCATAAGAGGAAGAAGAGCCAAGTAATGTAAATGAGGCTCTTACTGGCCGTGCTAAAGAAAAATGGATGAAAGCAATGAAAGAAGAAATGGCTTCTTTAAGATCCAATCAAATATGGGACTTGGTTAACCTCCTTGAAGGGTGTAAAGCAACTAGGAACAAGTGGATTATCAAAATAAAGCGAGAAGCTGATGGTAGTATCAAAAGATATAAGGTATGCCTTGTAGTAAAAGGATATACATAATAGGAGGGAATTGATTACGAGGAAACTTTTTCACCTGATGTGAAGTATTTTTCAATCCGTCTTATTCTGGCTATAGTAGCCATTATGGATCTTGAATTACGTCAAATGGATGTAAAAACTACTTTTCTCAATGGAGAACTAGAGGAAGAAATCTATATGGAACAATCTAAAGGTTTCATCAAGGTAGGTTATGAAAATAAGGTATATCGGTCATTAAAATCAATTTATGACCTGAAATAGTCTTCAAGATAATGGTAAATTTGTTTTCATAACGTAATCATTTCATATGATTTTCAAATGATCGATGAAGACCATTATGTGTATGTTGAGAGATTTAAAGATAAATTCACGATTTTATCTTTATACGTGGATGATATATTGATTGCTTGTAATGACTGTATATTTCTTACGTAAATCAAAGATTGGTTATCATCTGAATTTTAAATGAAGGACATGGGTGAAGCGGCATACATTCTTTTAGTTAAGATTTCAAGAGATCGTTCGAAGAGATTGTTATCATTTTCAAAAACGATGTATATTAAAAAACTCTTGAACAATTCTGTATGCAAGATTTCAAACCAATTGATAATCCTATTGCTAAAAACAAAGGCTTTAGTAAGAGAAATTGCCTGTCAATGCCACAAGAACGGGAACAAATGAAGAATGTTCCCTACTCTAATGTTGTTGGAAGTCTTAGGTATGTAATGATGTGTACAGGACCAGATATTTCTTATGCTATTGGGATGGTGAGCAGAAATTAATCAAATCCAGGTCAAGCATATTGGAAAGCAGTAAAGAGAATATTTAGGTATCTAAAAGGAATTGTGGTCTACGCATTATGTTATCAAGGCAATGATCTATGTATACAAGGGTATACAGATGCAGACTAGAGAGGAGTTTTAGATAAAAGAAAATCTACCTCAGGATATGTATTCTTACTAAACCATGGAGTAATATCATGGAAAAATAAAAAACAATCTTATGTTGCATTATCCACAATAGAAGCTGAATTTATAGCATTTTCAACTACAGTACAAGAGGCTATGTGGCTTCATTGATTCTTAGTACATTTGGGAGTCACTAAAAGCAAAATTAATCCAGTGACCATTAATTGTGATAGTCAAGCTACAATCACTTATACTAAAGACCCCCCAAATTTTATTGTAAGACAAAGCACATATATACCAAGTATAATTATGTGAAAGATATAGTTGCACGAGGAGAACTAAACATGAAATTTATACTACATGAGATATAATAGTAGACCCAATAATAAAGCCAATTTCCAGAGGCGTATACATTGGGCATGTAAAGTCATTAAAACTACATAGATGTTGAAATGTACTAATAAACATTTCTCGGTGTATGTTCACTCATTATAATGTCATATTTTGAATATAATGTATGATGAAGATTATACATTATGTTTCATTTGATTCATAAATATATGTGTTTTTGCATAAATATATTTTGTGATGAATCAAAAGTAAATGAGAAGATTATAGATTGGCCCTCTCACATGGGAAATCACTTCTGGTGTTTATACTCACTAGAGATAAGGCATGTTTAAAGTTTATTATATAGGTGATAATTAAGAGCAAGAAACTTAAACCATAAATGCCGAAAGGAAATTGGTTCAAAGTGATTTATTAATCACTATATCTATCTTACGTTGCCAGATGTGAGTTATAAGCAAGTTTCAAGTTAGACATTAATTATATTTGAACCATCATCTATACGGTATTTCTTGAATGAAAGATGTTCAAGTTAAAAAAAGTGGGTAAATACCCTAGCATATGACTCGTACCATGTGTGCACAACTGACCACAAAAGGGATTAATGTGTTGGATCCCGAATGTTTCATCGAAGTTAGAGCTATTTGAATAAGAAATTTTAGAGATTAGTCACGAGTAAAGAACAAATGATGAAAATTTTTTAACCAAGAAATGATAGGCAAGGGTAAATTAGTGAATGAGAAATGTGCATGGATTCAAGTTTTGCTTTGGTGTTTTTGGTGGATAAAATATTTTGAAGTGAGAAGAATTAAGGTGAAAGTTAGAAGTAAAATGAAAGCTAAAATGAAGTTGAATTGTGTAGTAAGTTCATGAAGAATATGTATATAGGTGTATGTTCTGTTATTGGTATTCATGATTAATCATGGATTATAAATTTCTTCATAGATGATATTGATTTGAAATGAAGTTGAGAATGAGGAGTAAATGAAGTAGAAAAGGTGATCTTAGTATGATTTGTGTTAAGGAAAGAGTTGGAAACAAAATTGGTAGTGATCTGAAAAATGTTCACTGAGTGTGCTTCTGTCTGTTAGCCATAACTCTTTTTCTATTTATCCAAATGAGACGATTCTTTGTTTGGATTAAACTAGCAACATATGTCTACATTTCTTATGAAGACATAGAATCTTAATTCTATCTCTAAGAGTCTAAAAATTTTCATGAAGTGAGAACTGAGTGTAGTACTTTGATGGATGAATGTAAATTCGTGTTCTAAATTCGAGGGAAATTTTGGATCGATCTAGGCTAAATTAGAGAAAGTTGCCTTCTTAAAGTTTTAGATCTTTTTGTTGTCTTTCCAACATTATATAGTATGAAATCTTTGGACATCGGAGTCAAAAGTTATGAACCTTATAAGTGGAGATGCTCAGGAGTGTAGTCCGCGTCTTCTTATGTTAACCTCCTACTTCTTCTTAGGTTGACTTTTGTTTCTTCTTATGTTAACGTTCTACTTCTTCTTAGGTTAACTTTTGTTCTTCTTATATTGACCTTCTGCTTCTTCTTAGTTTTGTTCCTTCTCAGTTTCGCTTCTTCTTAGTTACCGTTCATGAACTTCTTCTTAGTTACCGTTCATGAACTTCTTCTTAGTTACCGCTCATGAACTTCTTCTTAGTTACTGCTCATGAACTTCCTCTTAGTTACTATTTATGAACTTCCTCTCATGAACTTCTTCTTAGTTACTATTCATGAACTTCATCTTAGTTACTGTTAATGAGCTTCCTCTTAGTTACTGTTCATGAACTTCCTCTTAGTTACTATTTATGAACTTCTTCTTAGTTACTGTTCATAAACTTCTTCTTAGTTAATGTTCATCTTATATCTTCTGTTCCATTTTTGATCCTTCAAAAGATAGAATTTATCTTCAAGGTCTTCACGAAAGTTATAGCTCTTGAAGTTCTCTTTCAAATCATATAAAGAAAACCTAAATATGATATCTCTAGAGAAAGTTATACTAATTGTCCCATGATAGGTTTGATAAGATTGATGATAAAACCATATTGGATTCTTTTGGCCATAACTTTTTCTCTAGACACTCAAATGACTTGGTTCTTAGACCATCAGACTTGTAAGACATTGCTCTACATCTCCACCAAAAATCTGAGCCATCTGAAATGAAGTGAGAGAGATTGGGTAAAAAACATGGGACGGGTACAGTGTGTGTGTTTTCAAATACTATGAACTGGTGTTATTCCACTGAACATACTTCAGTATTTTGATGATTTTTGGATTGGTAGAGCTCCAAATGAGACGATTTCTGATTTTTAATGAACTAGAGACATGTAGCTACAAATGAAGAAATTGGAATCTAATTTAGTCTCTATGATGTTTAAATTTCGGATAGAAGTTGTGCATAGTATACTGATTTAGACAAGAGCAGTCCAAAAATGTTTGAAGTGTATCTTTCGAAGTACTGAAGCAAATGGATTGATTTTGATGTCATTGGAAACTTAAGACAAGGGGGAACACTTTTCTAGAAAAAATAGTTATATCAAAATATTCAAGGGTGCTTTTGGCAAGACACTTAAGTATAAAAGACATAAGGCATAAATGGAAGGGCAAGTGGGGCAAAGAGACCTATTTCAGTTAGATCAACTCACGGAGTACATATTAAAGATACACCAGGAAAGAGCCTTAGAGACCTTAGGTTGTTTGCAAAGAAAAGTGACATTCTGAGCAAGTCTATAAGCAAGGAAATCTAGGTGGGTTTCATGTTTATAATAGAGTAAATAAGCCATTAAATGTTTTCTTTGAATCAAGAAAGATTAATGATTTCAATTACATCATAGATGTTACGTTTATTTGCTTCTTGATTTTATTGAGAAATTGTTATATGTATTTGCTACATGACTTGTATTGAAAATCTATGAAAAGACTTTGAAAATGTTTCTCTTTGAAAAGATGCAAGTTTATGAAATCAAGTTTTGAAAGCACATATGAAATATTGTTTGCTTATGAAACTCAAGTTTCCAAAAAGTTCCAGTTTGGGCAACATGTTTACAAGTTATGAAATATGTGTTATGTGGGTTTGTGGTGATCCCTTAAGTTAAGTCACATGCACGTTGACCATATTAAAAGCTTCTCCCGCCTACCCACTAGTGGCATGGAGCTCCTTCATGGACTCCTATAAGTTTACGGCTACGCAAAACCATTATGTGGGATTGCGTTAGTATGTTATGTTCACGGCTACACAAGACCCTTAAGGGAAATGTGTAGTACGTTCTATTTGGATCCACCAAAACCATTCTGATGTGCTTATGTGCTTATGATCTGTTGACAAGTTTGATGCATACATGATTTTAAATTGTTTGATAAATTGAGAAGTTTGAGGAATAAGTGTTTGATGAGATTTTGCATATGAAATTACTTTGGTTTCGAAAATGTAAAATGGCAATGAGTTTTGAAAATGATTTTTGCTTATTTTCTATTATAAACTGTTACCCACGAGCTTTCAAGCTCACCCCCTCTCTATCCGCTCTTCAGGTGATAGTTAAGAAGTTAAGTGAATAAGAGCCTAAGGGAACTTCCGCAATTTTTCTATTTGTATTTTTGTAATAAGCCAATGATGTGGCTTTTGGATGTGTAAATAAAGTTTTCCAACTTTGTTGCTTTAGTAATGAAATGACATATTGAAGTAGTTCAATTGTGTATGTATGTTTATATTGATTTCCTCGTAGTAGGGTTGAGTTAAAGTAATAAGTTGGTTTGATGTTTGATCGTCATAGGCACGCCACCATTGTGGGATGATGCTTATTAAGAGTCTTTGGAAATAACCCTATAGGATAATACGTTCAGGCTATATGGTTCCGATTAAGAGTTGGATTTCACAAGAGTTGGGTGTTGGAAACGATGCCCAACAGTTTGTGGTATCAAAGTAAGAGTTGAGTTTCGGAAACGGTGCCCAACATTTGTGGTATCAAAGCAAGAGTTGGGTTCTGGAAATGGTGCCTAACATAATGTAAGTCTCCAAATCTTATCTTCCATTGTGTAAGACCCTTGAGGTTGAGAAGAACCTCATCATATACCCTTATGCCTCTAGCTTCATTCTTAAGAATTGAAATTAAGGTTTGCTACTTTAGGTTATTGCCAAAAGATCATGCAAGATGCAATCCTATAGAATAATTCTAGGAAAGCAAATTAAATTTAATTCAAACGAGAATTGAGAACAAAGGAAGGTCATTTATTTTAGATCATTGACTCACATGAAAAGTATTCATAGATGGCCATTGTCTCTTTAATAGAGAACTTGAATGCAGTCAGGACACAAGAAACCAAATGAGATAAAAAAAAATGCAAATGCAAGATAAGACCTAGGGTATAGCATACAATGTCTACTCAATGACACATAAGTCCCAACATTAATTTGTTAATTGAGATTTCATATACTCCTAGCAGATATATGGCAATGTACTCTCACTGTATGCTAGTCACATTGGTTATTGAACAAGTATGAGTACTGTAGAGCTTTTTTAATTCGATTAAAACCTATCATGTGTGAGTGGGAGATAATGAATCATATACACCCACGAGGGGTATTATGGTCATTATACTTTAAATAACTACCAAAGATAGTTAAGATTTTGAATTTAAAAACCAAAGAACAAAAAGATAAGAGTTATCTTTTTAACAAAAACTTCTGTAGAAGGAGATATGCAGTAAGCTTTCTTTGACCGGTGAAACTAAAACAATAATCCAAGTATGTGAATTTTGTTTTTGTATGCATATGTAAAAATTCTATTTAACATTATCTATGTGATTATGTTCTATCTTGATTATTTCTAACACTACTTCTTGTATGGGGTGTCACAGTCTCTATTCCACGAATATTTGATATCTTTATCAAGGCCCAATTCACAAGATAAAATCTCCACTCCTTTTTGAAATTATAATAGAACTGAAAGCTTGACATAGGCCATCCATCGCTGAAAACCTTTTTGTTATTGTCACCTTGCCTTCTTGTTCCAGCCCAATATTGTACAAATGGAGGTTTATTTTGATATCATTTGTAACATTCCCAAATTCATACTAGCTTAACCAAAACTTGAATTTAAACTTAAGAGAACCATAGGCTTGAAAGTAGCTAGGTAAGAGTTGATAGTAATCTTTTTTCATAAGTTTATAAAAAGATATACCCATTTTTTTCTATATGCCAAAAAATTAACAATGTGCCTATATGGCACAAATAATTTATCTAAAACTTGTCAAAAAATTCATGATGTAAATACCTCAAAAAATATGTTAAATTAATTAAATTAAATATATAATACCTTGGTTCCAAAATTAACATATATAATGTTATCTACTTATATAGTGTTGCTACTGGCCAATTCATCCTGATTGATGGAAACATACCTACACAAACCTGATTTTAGATAATTCACTCCAGGTCATGGAAAGGTATATAAATATACATACATACATACATATATATAATGGAACATGTGCAATTTTTATCATCTGAACTAAATTATCTAGGGCCATATATATATGTATATAATGTTATCTACTTGTATAGTGTTAGTAATGGCCAATTCATCCTGATTGATTAAAACATACCTACATAAACCTGATTTTAGATAATTCACTCCAGGTCATGGAAAGGTTTATAAATATACATACATACATATAAACATATACATATTTAGTTTAGATGATGAAAATGGTCATGCTCTATTGTGACATTGCTAATGGACTCCAACTGATAGTACCTGTCACACGCCTTACACATATGCATAACAACTGTCTTTTAAGTCCTCAAATCGTATAAACAATAAAATTTAATCATTCAACACGTTAGATATGCATGTAAAGCACCTAAGCATATAATTAAGTTTATAATTTAATTTTGATGTAGTGACAAGTGTTACTAACACCCTAACTTAATTTAGATTCAATATTGCTACAATGATCAAGGCATGATAATAAATCTATATTTGATATAAGTTTATGTAAGTATTTTATATGTTTTGGATGAAGAAAGACTTATGGTTAATATAGATGGCAAGAATACGAAGTTAGATCATTGAGACTATTTTTTATGTCATACTGAGAATATAGCCAATTAATTTTCTTAGCGCAAAAGGGAGATTATTGGTTTATACCTACAAACAATCAGTTGGTTATAATTTCAGAGACAATGACTTAAATGTATTCTTTATGTTATAAATATTCTAATATATATGATAAAGTTTATGAGATAAATGTACATTACAAATAAAATTATGAAAATATCATAATTATGAGATTCTTCTTGCATTCATATATTATTCCTAGGTTATTTTTAGTCGTTGTTCTATTAAGATTAGACACTAATATAGTATAAATAAGATTAACACACATTATATTTTTCTATGAAGAAAGTAGTTGATCTCATAGATTAATGTATGAAGATACTTAAACAAACAAATATATAAGTGCTTATTAAATAACAAGTTTACTAAATTGACTCGACATGAGAATTTTATTTGGAATATTACTTATATATATATATGAAATTCTCCTTATGATAATTATATAAGTAATCTTTTAACTTGAAGTGTTCAAGGTATCTCATATAGGGATTGTCATATTTTGATACTATTTCTAACATATCCTTGTCAAAGATAGCTCATTTGGTAGTCATTGAATATAATATGAACTTTATTAATGTAATTAAGTGACCAGTATATATGGAATGAACTTTGAGAATAGTTTTGAAATGTAATTAATAGAATAAATTACTAATAGTGGAGAATTAAGATGATTAGACTCGGATAGAGTAGACATTAATTTTGTACTTTATGTTTAATTGAAACATTATATAATGAAATGATCAAATAATAAGAAAAAATTATGCACATAAAAATTGGGTAATAATTAGGTAGTCATAATGTATTATTAGATGTCAATCTAGATCTATAAATATAAATTATTTAATCAAATTAGACTTGATTATAAAGTTTGAAAATTTTAGGATTAAATATGAGATATTTAATAAATAAGAACTAATATGTAATATTAGATTTTATTTGGACCAAATTAATTAAAATTAACTATCATTTTAATTAAAGTTTAATTGAATCTAAAATTTTATTTTCATTAAAATGTCCAAACCTTATTATAAATAAGTTTAGGCTCTAAAGAAAGTAGCATTTCTTGACTAACTCTCTCTCTAAACTACTTGTAAAATTCTCTTAATTTGTTTGAATGCATGCATATTATTAGAGGTCAGACATGTGTGTGTGACTATGATGATTGCATTGAACTAATTTGAATAACTATTTAAGACAAATGTCAAAAAATGATCAAGTTACGTAATAACATAAGATTTACATTTAAGCATTAATCATAATATACAATTTAAAGTGATCTTTTGAAACCGAATCTCGGCCTAATTCTTTTAACGGCACTGTCTCTCTTATACTTGAGTTATGGAGGCAGCACAATTCCTCAGCTGTTCTCATACATGATAGTATCAGTTAAGGATAGAACAGTATTCATCATAATGGGACGAGCTTTGCACATGGCCTCCAATGGCACAACCTTTGGCATAGTAATTCCTCTCCCCTCTGTCATGTCAATATCCTCATCTTCACAAACCTTTTTCCATTCGAAGCATTGAATTAACGTGGCCAACGTTAGTCCCAGAACACGGAGGGCCAAATTCATCCCAGGACACGACCTTCTTCCCAAGCCAAATGGCATGTAACTACGAGGAACTCCATTACCTTCAAATCTTTCAGGTTTAAAAGTGTCTGCATCCTCCCAGAGTAGTGGATCTCTGTGTAAAGCCCATGCATTTGCCAGTATAACTGTGCCACGTGGTATGTCGTAACTTTCTATGGTGCAATCCTCGGATGCCATGTGTGGATCAATAACAGGAACTGCTGGATACAATCGAAGTGTTTCTGAAATAATGTTCTGAATATATGACAACTTGGCAACATCAGGCTCATCTACGAAGCGATTTTGCCCAACTAGAGAGTCTATGTCCTCTTTAGCTTTAGTCAATATTTTGGGATGCCTGAGTAGGCAAGTCATTACCCATTCCAGTGTGGTTGATGTCGTGTCAGTTCCTGCAGCTAGGAGAACCTGCGCATATAACCAGTCAAACATCAGAAAATATTTTATGGATACTAGTTAACATATACAATCCAGTTAATAGACTGATTGGGCTCACTCACTACTATCATTCCTTTTATAATTTCATCTGTAAAATACTCGGATTCTGACTGCTGGATCCTAAGCAAAATGTTAACTAGAGTTTTCGGGCTCTCCAAATTCAATTTGCTTCTACACTCGTCGACTATACCCTGCATAAACTCGTCGAACCTTTCAGCAAGTTTCATCAACTTTCCCTCATACCGACCACCGTCAATCCAATTCCAAATGGGGAAGAAATCTCCTGGATTTGATGAATCATAACAAGTTGATAACTCCTTAATCAATTTCTTGAACTCACTTGCCTCCTTAACCTCAGTCACCTCCTCACCAAAATATCTCTTACCTGTGATCATTCTCATCATGGTATTAAGAGTCAGATCGCGGAATATTGATTTTAACTCTACCTTAGCAAAACCTTGTGACGATTCACGGTACAGTTTGGTGATAACTCGCTTGAGTTCCTCTTTGCGAACGTATAGAAGCAAGTTAAGACGATGGTTTGACAATAACTCCATGGTACTAACGCGACGAAGGTTGCGCCAGTGGTCACCATAAGGGGCATAGTCCATGGCTGTGTAGTTGTAGCCAACATGCTTAGCCACGAGAAACTTGGGTCGGTTTGCCAGAATTATATCGTTTTTACTGAAGCATTCTTCGATGGCTGACGCCGACGAGACAACTACTACTCGCCGCGACCCATATCTAAGAGAGAAGATAGGGCCATATTTCTTAGCAAGGCGGTGGTAAGTACGATGTAAAGGTGGCTTTTGGAGATGGAGGTGACCTATAATTGGAATCCCAGGTGGGCTTGGCGGAAGTTTTCTTTGGGACTTTTTAGTTCGATAAAGCTTTAGAGCAACAAAGAGAAAGATGAGAGTCAGTGCGAGAAAAAGGGTCGTCTCTGCCATTTTCTCTTGGTTTAGGACTTGAATTTAGAAGCAGGAACCTAGCATTTATCATTTATGGTGCAACAACAAAGCATCCAAGATTATGTACTATTAGAATTTCAATTTTAGTTTTATCTTAAAAAAAATTATGTGTAGAATTTATGTATATTATGTTATTTGCTCGTCTATATATCTATACAACTATTAGTTCAATACTAACCATACATTTGTTAGTAAATACAGAACAAAACAAATTAAGGGTTAAGATGTATCATGTTGTAACATAATTATACAGGCCAGCTTGCATTAGTGAATTCCTATTATAGCCTTTTATGTGAAATTCCTATTGTGTATCCCTCACTTTACTTCTTTTTTGTTCTTTTTTGTATGTTCTTTGTTAGCACCCCCACTCAAACTGAACCGAGGGCTTCGAATTAGGTTTACTTTCGTAATCATAGAGAAAAATCTCTCCGTTGTCAAGGGCTTTGTGAGGATATCGGCGAGGTGGTCTGTAGTTTTAACATAAATGACCTCAAGTTTTCCCTTTTCCACTTTGTCTATGATGAAGTGTACATCCACTTCGATATGTTTTGTTCTTGAGTGAAAGAGTGGGTTTTGAGCCTGCGATCGAGAGTTGCTATTGTTGCTCCACATAATAGGTTTGTGAGAAAGAGAGAATCCTAACTCAAATAGTAGGGATGTGAGGTAGATGAGTTCGGTAGACACCTGTGAGAGGGCTTGATATTCAAACTCGGTGTTAGACCGAGCTATTGAAGATTATTTCTTAGAGATCCAAAAAATGAGGTTTCCCCTAAGAAGATGCATCCTCTGGTTGTTGATTTTTGATCATCAGGAGAGCTGGCCCAGTCAGAGTCACTGTAGGTGTCGAGGTTGAGAGGAGTAGATGATGGTTGAAAAACCAGTTCCAGATTTAAAATTCCTTCTAGGTAATGCAGAACCCTTTTACCTACAATCTAGTGTGTATTTAGAGGATTCTGTAAAAACTGACTTTATTTATTTACTGCGAAGCTTATGTTCTAGTCTTGTATTACACACTTATTGAAGTACTCCCATGACACTTCAATAGAGTGTTGGGTGTTCAAAGGTTGTGCCATCACATAGAGATAATTTGGTTGCTGTAGTGATTGGAATGGAACAGGGTTTACAAGAAGACATGTTGGTTTTGGTAAGTAAATCTTCGATGTAATGTTTCTATGAAAGATATAATCCATTTTTGTTTCTATATTCTTCAAAACCGAGAAAACGATTTATGCTTCCAAGTATTTTAAGTGGAAACTAGGACTGTAATTGACTGATAACTGCATGAATGGCTTCAGTTAAATTTCCTATGATTAGGATACCATCTACATAGACTAGTAGCATTGTAATGATTCCATTATTGTTTCAATAGAATAGAGAAGTATCTGACCTTCAATTATGAAACCTACACTGAGAACTACATGTTCAGTTTATGAAACCAAATCCTAGGGGCTGATTTCAAACCATAGAGATCTTTAGCCAGTTTGCAAATATGATGCAATTGTGTTTTGCTTTCAAATTCTCGTGGCTAATTTTTATAAACAGCTTCATGTAAGTCCCCATGTCGAAATACATTGTTGATTTTAGCTTGCTGGATATCCCAATAATGAGAAACAAGTGACAAAATTACTCTGATTGTTGATGCTTTCACAAAAGGGTTGAAAGTCTCTAAAAAGTCAATGCCAGGGGTTTGATTAAACCCTTTAGTGACAAACTGAGCCTTGTGTTTAGAGACACTCCCATTAGCATTACATTTGGTATGGATCACCCATTTTGTGCCAAAAATTTGCATGGTAGGCTTATTGGAAACAACTGTTCAAGCGTTATTTTGTTTTAAAGCATTGCATTCATCTTGTATAGCTTGAAACCATATAGGATTATTTAGAGCTTCAGAAACTGTTATGGTTTTAGTGTGAGAATTTAAAGCAAGGGAGAAGGAATAAACTTTGGGTTTAAAAATTTCAATTTTGGAGCGAATTTGCATAGGATGATTATTTTGTGTTAATGGGAAAGAAGGATTAGGTTCAGTGTTTGGTGTGCTTGACATAATGGGATTAGCTAAGGTATTTTGATTGTTTAATAAAACTGTAGAATGGGATGGTGAGCAAGGATTGTGAGAGTTTACATGTCTGTTAGAGGATTCAGTTGTGTAAGAACATTCTACAGTAGAGGAGTGAGTCGTGACAACCTTTAAACGAGTGAAGTTGAGGTTAGAGTGAAGAAGATAAGAAGATTTGGTGAAGTTATAAGATGATTTGAGTATGTGGGAAAATTTTGAGGAAATGGAAATTCTTCCTTATTGAAGACCATATGATAAGAGATGATGATTTTCCCTTGATTAGTCAAACATTTGTAACCTTGATGCATTGAACTATATCCAAGAAAAACATGTTTGGTGGTATGAAACCCAAATTTATAGTGAGAATAATATCTGAGATAGGGAAAGAAATTACAACCAAATGTTTTAAGATAGAGATAATTTGGGAGTTTGTTATACAACATTTCAAATGGTGAGAGATTGTTTAGTCTTGGAGATGGGAGGTTATTGATGAGATAGGTGGCTGTAGAGAAGGCTTCTAACTAATAGGTGAGTGGCATGTGAGCATAGGATAAAAGAGTTAGTCTCATTTCGGTGATATGTCGGTGTTCCCTCTCAAAGACATCATTTTATTGGTGAGTGTAAGGACAGCTAAAACGTGGTTGTATTCTATGTTTTATGAGGTAAGGTAAGAGGGCTTTATATTCACTCCCTATGTTAGTGTGAAGAGCTTTGATTTTTATGTTCAATTGGAGTTCAACATTGGCTTTGAATTTGACAAAAACTGATAGAGTATCAGATTTTAATTTTAGGGAATAAAACCATGTTAATCTTGTGTAGGCATCAACAAAAATAAGATACTATTTATATCCTTCAGTTGAGAGACATGGAGAGGGTCCCCAAATATCGGAGTATATGATGTCTAATAGATTTTGAGCAGTTATGTCATGAGTTTGAAAAGGTAGTTAATGGAATTTTCCTTGTTTACAGGGATCATAATGGGATAGGTCGTTAAGATTAATATTGAACTTCATTGAACTTAGAATTTGTTTTAAGGTACTGTTGGAGGGATGTCCTAATTTGGTATGCCAATCATTAACATTTTTTTGTGTTATGTTTGTTTCACAACGACTACCATTTAAAAGAGAAGAAACTTTTTGTTATGAAAAACTAGACTTATGAGTAGGGTATGTTTACATGACCAGCCTAATTTTGAGGCCATCTTGAAGCACTCATTATAGCAGAATTTTCCCTATTACTTTTTCCTTTAACAAACAACTTTCATTAACAAACTCAACAGAAATTTAATTGTCTTTGGTAAGTTTAGAAATGCTCAATATATTTTTGGTTATGTTTGGAACTTGTAGAATTTGTTTTAAAGCAAGAGGTGTGTGTGTATTATCTGGAAAATGTATGTAAGATGAGCCAATATTAGCAATAGCAAGAGAGTTACCATTACTAACAGTGAGTTGATCATTTCCACTATACTCTGAACTTATTGACAGATTATTAAGGTTTGCTGTTACATGATTTGTAGCCCTACTATCTATAAATCATGTATTGTTATTTACTACTTTTAGGAAGGATATCCATGTTGATTTTGAGCCAAATCAGATTGAGAACAGTTTTGCGCATTGTTCTATGTTTGTTTAGTGAAGATGTTCTCCCTCTATGGTTGGGTAATGCTACCTTGCCATGATATATCAAACCTTTTGTGACATTTCAGTGCTTCATGTCCAGATTTGTGGCAAAGTTGACAAAAGATTATGTTTCCATTCCATTTTCCTCCTCTCCAATGATTTCCTCTTCCTCTAGATCCACTTCTTCCTCGTTGATTGTTTTGCTTAAAAGTTGTAGAGTTTGTAGTCGTTGATGAAATATCTTCTTGATTAATTGTTTCAACTACTCTATTCTTGTTTCATGTATCATAAGAGAGTATTGCACTTCTTGTAGAGTTGAAGTTTTCATAGAATGTGTTAGATAAACCATAACAGGACCATATTCATGACTAAGGCCATTTAAAGCATTTAATATTAGTTCATACTCAGTGATTGCATGTCCTGCTACTTGAAGTGAGTATCTTACGGTTTTAAGTTTTTGCATATATTCTGATATGGTGTGTGAACCTTTTTAATTGTTTAAAGTAAATCCTTTAGTTGTGAACTCTAACCATGGAAGTTTGAGCATAAAGATTCTCCAAAATTTGCCAAACTTGGTAGGATAAATTGGAATGTTTTACCTATCTTATTACTTCTTCTTCGATGGTTGAAAACAACCAGCATAGTAGTAGTTGGTATGTTCTTTGCCATGTTTTGAAATTTGAATTTCTGATGGCTTGGTTTAAGTCTACAGTGATGAACTGAGGAGGAGGTCCTGTGTTGACAAAGTTTTCAACCTCAAGAGTTGTTAAGGTTGCAAGGATTTGGGGTTTCCAATTGACAAAGTTTTATTTATCAAGCTTGATGGGAAGATTGAAGTTTGGGGGTCTTTTCTAAGGCTGAAAAATCAAGAGAGGATGATAATGTACCATTTAGAGTGGTGGTGGATGACCCAGTTTTCCCTCTATTGTTGACGTTGATCAAGGATAGCTCTGATACCATGAAAGAAATTTACGTGTAGAATTTATGTATATTTTGTTATTTGCTCATTTGTATATTTATACAGTTATTGGTTCAATATTGACCATACATTTGTCAGTAAATACAGAAGAAAACAAAGGGCTGGGATGTTTTCTGTTGTAACATAATTGTATAGGCCATCTTGTATTAGTGAAGTCTTATTATAGCCTTTTGAGTGAAATTCCTATTATGTCCCTCACTTTACTTCTTGTTTGTTCTTCTTGGTGTCTTCTTCATTAACATTGTCAATAAGTTCCAAAGGAAATCTTTATGTGATTTTTGAAATTTCCTTGAAACTTATTATTGATTATTCTTATGTTTTTATCGAAGTACCGAAAATTGGATACCTATACAAATATTTCCATCTCTTGTATCTTATAAAGATTACATTCATGTAAATACTTCCTTATCATTAGGCCAAATTGCCGATGTTACACTAATGATATAGGACTGGTGATTTGTGCATGTCATTGAAGGCTAAGGCTGGGCACAACTTATAGGCTTTAAGCCTCGGTAGTCATGTGTCAATGCAATTTTATGAATATCATATTGGTATTAATACTAGATTTGATTCTGGTATAAATATTAGGTATCATTCTGGATAATTTTTTAAATTTTATAAAATAGTTTTTGAATTTTTAAAAAATAGTCCATCAATATGTTGTATTGTATAATTTAAAAGTTTATATAAACTATATCTCCAGAAATCATAATAATAGAAATTTGAAATGTCAACAATCTACTTATTTTTGTTAATAATACTTTTCATATCTTTCAAATATAAATCATAATTGTAATTAATAATAAAAATGATTTAATTATCATACAAATATAAAATTAAAGACAATACAAAGTACTAAAAAGTTATAATTTTATCATATAATAAATAATAATTACACCGAAACATCAAATAAAAGAATAATAAGTATTTATGACTCTCAACTATTACAATTTACAACAAGAGTTTATGCTGAAATAAACGTAAAACCTAAAACAAAAATATTAACAATTATATTTATATTACAAACATAGAATTTAACATATAAATCAATTATGTGTAAAATGAAAAGGAGAGGAGGAATAAATATTTGGAATTTCGTTCAATTGAATAACCACTCAAATTGCATTGACCTCAATTTTCATTTGGTACAAAATTCTCACAATTTAGAGGAATCTTATCACCATCGTCATTCAAATTCATTGCATGAAATAATATGTTAATACTTCCCATTCAATATTATTTTTGAAATCACTCTCATCTATCAAACTCAGTTCCTAAAAAACTTAATTCACTAAAAGATTTACATGGTCAAGGCAAATTGGATATACATAACTACTTGTTCTATTAAAAGTCATAATAAATAAATAAAATTGAAATATAAACAATTATATCCAACTTAATAATTATAAGAACATACCTTTCCCAAAGCTTTAAATTATAATGAACAAATACCAAGTTGTTTAATCTTTTATACTCTAATCTATTTCTTTTCTTCAAATAAATGAATTTAAATGAGCTTCATTTCCTTTCACACTCTGTTGCATTCACATATTTACTTAGAATTTGAATTGCAAATATTTACAATTATGAAACACCATTTTTGAATTGTTCTGACCAAGCAACTGTAAGACATCATAAGTATCATCACAAATAAAATAAAGTGATGATTAATTTTCAACAAGTAATAAAAATGAAAAAATATATACATGAATATCATCATAAATAAAATAAAATGATGATTAATTTTCAACAAGTAATAGAAATGAAAAAATATCTACATGAATTAAGTTTTTCTTCTTGATGAATAGCAATTGACACCTCAAAATTACTAAAAACATCCTTGTAAATCTCCACTTATAAGCGTAGGAGATCTTGTATCATCTCTTAGACAACAATTATTGTAATAGTTAATAGCATTCCTTATTAACTTCAACTTTCTTTGTGAAACTTATTATGAAATAGATACTATGATTAAAAAAATTCCTTAGCTGTAAACAAGGGAGATTAAAGTTGTCTTTCTTATCTCACATTGATGACTAAAAGATAAGGTGTATACAAAGAAGTCTTATTTTCATATGATCTTAATTGCTTCGTTCACCCTCTCTATGAAATCATAAAAATAACCTATTGTTTCTTTCTTATTACTATTAGCTAGATGAAACACCTTAATTAAAAGGCTCATAAACTCGGATAACAAACTGACATTAAGACCAACTTTCATGATCTTTAAATATAATTCTAAAAACCTCCAATCCAATATAGCCCTAACATGTTAAGATGCAACCCATATATCACTTGTAGACATTTACCTTAGCTCCTTCATCAAGATACAATACTAAAGTGATAAGAAATTAGTTAAAAATCTTGTAATAGGAGGATGCACAAATGCCCATCGTTGATGAAATCCTTTTTCATTAAATATAGAACCCATTCATGATTGCAAATGAACTTGGTCACCTTTTTTTGCTTTCTACATAGTCTCATCAATAGTAAAAAATAACTAGCATCTCTTATATTTTTGAACATTAGATCAATACAATATGTAGCATGAGGAGTCCAATAAAAGAAAGTATACTTGCTTTGCAATCATCTTGCAACTGCTTTATAAGCCAAATCATTGTTAGCAATGAACTAAACAATATTTTCTAATCCAACTTTGTTTACAATTTCATCAAATATCTAAAATAGAATATCATCATTCCTAACAATGCTAAATGCATCAATAGATTTTTAAAACATTGTCTCGTTTGTAGAATAAACCAAAAAAATTAATAATAGGCTCATGTCTTTTATTTGTCCAACCATCATATATGATTAAACACTCATAAGTAGCTCAAGTTATTTTTCTGTCATCCAAATAACTTTTTATTTCATAAACAAAGATGCTTAGAAGTTTACCTCTATAGTCATCAATTGAGGAAACTTTGTACCTTGGACCGTTTGAGGCAATAGCATCCACCGTAGGGTGATAATAATAGGATTGGGCAATATTGAATGCCATACCTAAATCATACCACTATTTAGCAATTGTCATGTATATAAGATGAGCCACTTCTCTAGGTTATAAGGCAATACAAATTGATGGTTGAGCTCTAAAAGTTATTTGTGTTGTAAAAAAATTTAAATATACATCTTCTTCTTTCCTTAGCATTAGGTGCATCATTTCCTTCTTGTTGAATAGGTATACTACAACCTTTAACATCCCTACTATCATCCTGGCCAATAATAAAAGAACTTTCACTACTAATTATGTAGTTTAATTTTTATCTTCTATCTTTCTCATAATGATACTCTTCAAACAAAGTCCTCATTTGTCATTTCACATCTTGGCTCACTTTTTTACAAGGCCCTTCATCACCTTTGACTCTAACTAAATGCTTCTTTAATATAGTGATTCTCTCACTTTTCAAATGCTTGTTACAATGCAAACAAATAGTATGGTTCTTCATTCCAACAATCAATCTAGCATAAGTCCAAGTTGGAACATCGAATCTTTCAATACCTAAAGAGACTAAGTTATCAGAAGTACTTGAACTTTCCTCCATTTATCTGTAAAATAAATAAAGACATGTCAAAATAAAACTAATAAAGAATACCTAATTTCATTATCAAATAGTATCACCAAATATGTATTGTTTAATTAAAAACTAATATAAAAATACATAGATCATAGATAGCTCATTTTGTATGATTAAATAATTCGACCATTAAGACATACACTCACAATTATAACATATTTAACCATAACTCACAACTATAAGTTTACAACCTATTTTATGTAGTCATATAATTCAACTATAAACTATTTTTTTTTTTGCTTATATAACTCAATTTATAATGCTTGTCATTATTTTATTTTCTTAATTTTAATCAACATTGTTACTAAAATGCTAATTCTTAGCTTTAATTAACTAATTTTAATCAATATGATTATTTTATTCCTAATTCTCAACTTAAAATCTTATTTTTCAACTTTAATTTAACAACCTTTCATTCACGAAATTTAATCAACATTCTTATTTTTCTACTCAAATTAACTCCATAGTTAAGAGTTAATATACACTACACAATCCAATTTCGTCTAACATAATTCACCAAGAACTAACAATTTAACACATATAATTGCACTTATACTACACAATACAAAGTTATAAGACGCAAATACATAATTCATCATAAATTTATAAATTCATATTCATTTATCTATATTCGGTATTTTGCATAACAAAAATGCATAATTCAATATTCAAATCAACAATCAACATAATTCAATAATTCAATATTTGTATTCCATAATCCACAATTCCGCAAATCTGCAATTACAATTTTTTGCAACCTTCATTGAATCCCTTTCTTAGAGACATTGCTGTTTATTTAGATTGTTTGTATTTTCTAAATTATAACGGGGCAACTATGCAAGTCAGTGTAGTGGACTAGTGCAGGTCGAGTCACCGGGTCACTGGGTCTATATGTGGACTATGGTGTAATGATGCAGGTCAGAAGGTGTGGCAACATGTCTGCGTGCAGGTGCAATGTTGGTGCATTATAGGTGTGACGTGAGTGTGGTGCTAGAATGATTGCGATGCAAGTGCGTCTATGGTGCATGCGGTTGGTGTGGGTGCATTCGGTCTACACAGGTTTGATGGGCGGTGAGTCTGTGTGTGGTGCGACAGGCGACAAAACTATGAGATTCAACATACAGTGCGGCCAGTTATCGGGTTGGTGAGCAGAGACATAGAGCTGAAAATTGACCGAATTAGAGCAGGTTCACAACTAAATAGGACCGAAAGAATAGTAATAAATACACAGATTTTACCTAAAAAACCCCCCAAATTAGGGTAAAACCACAGGCAAGGATAGAAGAATTTTACTACTGAGAGAAACTGAAGAATTACAAAGCAAAACTAGAACAAAACGTAGATAGAATATTTTTATCTTTGTTTCTCTTTCTTTTCTCTCTTACCTCACGACTCTCTTCTTTTTTTCTGCTATGCATTTGTTGTATGGGATAGCTGACCATTTGGCCAGTTATCCTTTTCTTTATTTCAATTTTGGTAGGCACAGAAAATTGTTCCTACCATTTTTGACATATACGAGTGCGGCATCGGTGTGGTGCCTATGTGTCTGCGATGCTTGTGACTGGTGCAGGTGCATGCAGTCTACACAAGTTTGATGGGCAGTGAATCTATTTTTGGTGTGACAGGTAACAAAACTATGAGATTCAACATGCAGTGTAGCAAGTTATCAAGTTGGTGAGTAGAGGCTTAGAGCTGAGGGTGGATGACGCCTTACGGGCTGAGAGTGAGAAGTGATATGAGAGTGAGAGAGTAAAGAAGCACAAGCATCAAGCGACGAGTCAGATGGGAAGGGAGGTTAGCTAGGTTTAGGGTTACATTTTTTGAAAATTTCAATTTATTTGTTAATTTTTAAAATGGCAATTAAGTCAGTAACTAGCCAGCATTTCAAAACCAGCAGGTATCGGCTGGTACCAAATTCTAGTACAAGATAATTGGGCACCATGCTATTTTTCAGCCAGTACAATACTCATAATGTTTTTCAAATGTACAAGAAATTGGTAGCATATTAATTATACCCAAAATAAAGAGGGTACGATTTAGAGGGCATCGAACGTTCATAGAACTTTGAAAGTTGGAAACATTAATGATTATTTCATAATTAGTTTATAATTGCCTAAAAATTTAAAGCAAGACAAGGTAATAATAAAAATAGAAAAAATCATTGCGAGTTGCCTCCTCGAGGTGGTCAAATTGGTAAGGGATTTCTAAACATTTTTCTTGTTGACTTATGACATATTTGATATCCCATATTGAAAAATTGTGAAAGTGGGAGACTCTACTTAAGTTTTAAATGGAGGGTTTCTTCATCTTGCTAATGATCCTAGCTTCTTTCCATTTGTAATCTTTCAGTTCAAAATAAGTGAAATATCAATTTAGTAGGGTTCGATGAAATAGATATAATTGGCTGAACCTCGTTAAATTTTGGTTTTCTTTATTTGTCCATTTAATAGCTATTGTTGGGTATAGTTTAATGAATTATTGTGCTAATAAATTACATGTCTAGGAAAATTTTGTATAGGAGGTTGGATTTTAAGTGGGACAATTTTTAAACCCTCTAGTCTTTCTTGGAATTTACCTAGTGTGACTTTTTAGTACAATCGTTCACACTCTATTCACCTAGGTAATAATGCTAAAGGTGAATTTATTGTTATTGGTGAAAATTAACCTGAGTTTGCGCAACAATTGGTATCAAAGCCAAGATTTTTTCTTAATATGCTCTTTGGTTACAGTGTGGTCTAATATTCCATGTCAAAAAAGATTTTTCCTTGAGCTATTGGTATTCCGCATTAATAGCTATTGAATAGTAATTATAGTAGAGATGATAGAAATCAGAGATATAACTGCACCAACCACGTCGACAACTTTTACCTCGTCTATCATAGCAAGGACTGCTGTGACAAATGCAAGATTTATGGTGGAGATTTTTAATGGTATGGGTCATTTTGTCATATGACAAAGTGAGATTCAAGATGGTCTTTTCCAGTAAGATCTTGAAGTTGTCATTGAAGAAAAGAAACCAGATGATATTGAGGAGAAAGATTAGAAGACTATAAATCGTTTGGCATGTGGTACAATTCGATCGTGTCTTTCCAAAGAACAAAGGTATGCTTTCTCGAAAGAAACTTCTGAATTTAAATTATGGAATTTGTTGGTGGAAATTTTTTTGAAGAAAAGCAGTCAAATTAAGCTCCATATGAAGAAGAGACTGTTTCGTTTCTCTTATGCTTCGAGTACCACTATAAATGATCACATTACCAGTTCAGTTAGTTACTGATTTAATGAACTTGTATATGACATTTGAAGATGTGACTTTTTTCTAGGATCCCTTCCTAAGGAGTTTGAGTTTCTTGAAACTACTCTATTTTATGGGAAGGTTATTATGTCTCGTAGTAAAGTTATAGCTGCTTTGTATAGTCATGAATTGAGAAAGAAGACAAAGGATGAACATACAAGTGGATTAGCACAAGCTTTATTATTCAGAGCCCATTTATAATGCCAGACTAAAGGAAAGAAAGGGAGATCGACGTCGAGGCTCAAATTAAGCAAAGATGAATGTGCCTTTTATCATAAAAAAATAGCATTGCAAAAAGGATTGTCCAAAGCTGGAGAATAAAAACAAACCTAATAAGGAGAAGGCTATTGCAAAATCGAATGTTACTGAATGTGAAGATGCAGAGTCAAATATTTCATTAGTTGTTACATCCTCAATAAACCCTTCTAGTCCATAGTTGCTCAATTCAAAATGTAGCCATCACATGTGTCCTAATCAGGATTGGTTCTTTGATTTTAGAGAGCTAGAAGGTAGAGTTGTCTCGACAACAAATGGCAATCCTACACCAAAAATAGGATTGGTTCAATTTTCTTGAGGAATCATGAAGGAACAACCAAGACTATGATAGATGTCAGATACGTGCTAAGTTTGACAAAGAATCTCATTTCTATGGAAGTCTTAGAATCAAAGGGCTATAGTGTAAATTCAAAAAATGGAGTAATGAAAGTCATCTCTGGTGCACTTGTAGTAATAAAAGGAATTTGAAGAAATAATTACCTCTATTATTACTAAGGTAATGCAGCTTTTAGAACAACAAAAATAGCTTCTAATGTTGATCAAGAGCTAGAAGTAGCCAAGTTGTGACATATGCACTTGGGATATATTGGTAAAAAATCCTTGAAGATATTACTAAATAAAGGATTGTTGAAAGGAATTCGGGCCTACAAATTAGACTTCTATGAGCATTGTGTCAATGGAAAGTAGACAAAACAAAAATTCAGCACTGCAATCCATAATACAAAGGTTATTTTGGATTATGTTTACTCTAATGTATAGGGACCTTCCAAAACAGCTTCTTTGGGAGGAAAATACAATTATGTGACCTTTGTTGATGATATTTCCTGAAGAATATGGGTGTATACTATGAAGAATAAGGATGAAGTGTTGGGAGTTTTCCTTAAATAGAAGAAGATGGTGGAAACTCAAACAGGAAGAGGATCAAGCGTCTCCAGACAAATAATGATGGGGAGTACAGGAGTGATCTATTTTTTAAGGTCTGCGAAGATGAAGGTATTTTCAGAAACTTCATAGTCAGGGATACACCACAACAAAATGAGGTGGCAAAACATATGAACCGGACATTATTGTAGAAAGTTCGGTGTATATTGTCCAATGCTAGGATGGGCATATAATTTTGGGTTGAAGCTATTACATATGCATTTCATCTCCAATCGCCTTCCATCAACTTTTATTGGTGGTAAAACATCTTTGAAAAAATGGTTTGGATAACCTGCTACAAATTATGATTCCTTATATGTGTTTGGTTCCATTGCATACTATCATGTTAAGGAGTCAAAGTTAGATCTACACGCAAAGAAAGCAATTTTCATTAGGATCACTTATAGTGGGAAAAGATATCTTCTTTGGTGTCTAGAGATGAGAAAGATAATCTTTAGTTGAGATGTCACCTTTGATGAGTCTATATTGTGAAAAAGGTTATAATTGAAGGTGGTCGATAAACTAGCGATCCTCTATAACAAGTGGAGAGTGCTTCAAAACAGGTGGAGTTTGAAAGCTCCGAAACAGGTGGAGTTGAAAGAAGGATTATAAACCCATTAACAAATGATCAAGTAGATGAAGACACTCCTATAGTAGAAGAGGAGTTGAATGAAGAAGAGGTTTAAACTCAAGAACCTCCACAGCAACAACATGAATCTATTGCATCAAGTAGGCAAAATGAAGATTTCAAAAACCTGCTCGCTATGATGACATAATGGCTTACGCATATCTACTTATAAATGATGAAACTCTTGCCACTTATCATGAAGTAGTCTAAAGTTTTGAAACAGATAAATGGAGGATAGCCATAAATGAAGAAGTGCAATCCCTTTATAAGAATCAAACATGGAAGCTAGCTAGTTTACTGGAGGGAAAGAAGGCAATTGGTTGTAAATGGGTATATGCAAATAAATAAGGATTTCCTGACAATAATGATTTCTATTATAAGGCAAGATTGGTAGCTAAAGGCTACGCTCAGATGGAAAGAATTGATTATAATGAAGTTTTTTCTCCAGTTGTGAAACATTCCTCCATTAGAGTTCTATTATCCTTGGTAGCACAATTAAACTTGGAGCTAGTGCAGTTGGACATAAAGACTGCATTTTTGTTGGGACCCGATTCGGAGACCGGCGCCCCAACCCGAAAACGGAAGACGGAACGAATAAAACGATTGATCACAAAGCGAACCAAATCATTAACAAATCGAAAACGGGCTTGGAAGCAAAGCATACGAACAATGTCAAATCGAATTGGCTCAAAGACAAACCAAACAAACAATCCAATCGAATTGAAACACAAATTCCGATGCGAATCGAATCACAAATCGGAAGCGAATCATAAGTGAAACAAACTTCGGATCAAATCGAATCGAATACAAATCGAACCGAAATCAATTTCCATAATCGAATCACAAATCGAAAGACAAAGCGAACGAGTCAAAGACGAAACAAAAACTGAACCCGACATCCGAGAACTCAAATAGCGAAGAAAAC
>JANIJH010000223.1:60561555-60575547 GCA_024520975.1 Erythroxylum areolatum | reverse complement strand
TGTTCTAGCTATTCCCGGGTCAAAGGGTTTGTCCCGGTTAGGTTCTCCGATCTCTGCATGGATACCGTTAGAGACGGTCTCCTTTGGTCATTATGGTTTGAGTTTGTTATATAGACACATGGATTCTGGCTTTCGGGAAGGTCCCGGAATAAAAATTTTTGTTTTTCCGCACCGTGTACATGTGATGTACGCACCGGGATTTTCCTACACGATCAAGACCCCCATTTGATGTTGATTGACGTAGGTTGCCCCAGTTGATTAAATGAATTTTCTTGTATTTTTTGTGTGCGTGCACACAAAGTCACATTGCTTTTTTATCAAGCTCATCGGAAATTCCTTATGGTAGGTTTAGTTGTTTGCATGGAATAGATGCGAAAACTGGTGAGTACTGATTTTGTGAGCTTGATACGATCAACAAGAGATTTTTATGCTTGTCGTCCTTCTAACTTATGCTTGGTCTTCTCGGTTAAGTAGTTACATTGATTGCTGGTTACTCGATCATGCATGAGTTGGCACCCGCGAGTATTTTGGAAGATTACTGATTACTCGTTAAGTCAATAATAATTTTTTGGCTAATGGACGGAAATGAGCCTTGAAGTATTCTTTCAGACAAATTTCTTTGAGAACTGAATAGTTTGAATATCGGACAGACGTTGTACCCTTTTAGGACAATGTTTTATAATATTACTCATTGTTCCTCAGGCATGTTCAAGTGTTCTTTAACGTGAGCCAAACATGAACGTAGTTAGCACCGGTACTTATAAATACCTAATTCTCTGACATCTTCGAACTTAAATTGATCTTCAATACCTTTTGTGAAATTGTTATTTATCATATTAGTTTCCAACTGAATTTGATTAATTGTAAATTTGAAAACCATGGAGAACGCCATACTCAAATTTTAGAATTTTGTAACTTTTGAGTCCTCTCTCTCTAAACAACGCTCTGTCCTCTCTCTTTTTTCAAATTCCCACTCCTCTTTTGATCTTACCTTTATGCCCCTTCTTGATACCCGTGCCTTCCTTGTTCCCCTCTTCTTCCCATTGGTGCTTTAGTCTTTTCCAGAGGGCACTTCGGAAAGCAAGCAGTCACCCACCGTGACCCATTTTCGTCTTTGGGCTTTTTCCCTCCTCTAACTATAGACCAGGTCACCGAAAGTCTGGTTGTAAAATCTGATAGGCCGAAGGAGGCAAGCAATGTCCATGCGAAGTCGGAGGTGGGAGGTGGTGCCTGGCGAGACAAGGTTGGTGGTCAGCAAAATGAAGTAAACTACAATACTATCAGAATGTGTTACAGGATGGTATAGTCTCTCCTTCTGTGGAGCTGTTACATGCTGGTGCTAGAGTATGGTCAAATGCTCTGTTTGGGTTTTTTTAGTCCAAACGAATGGCATTCCCTGTTGTGAATGTGTGGGCAAAGGCCAGATGGAGTAAAAAAGGTTTTGAAAAAGCCATTCTAATAGAGGATGGATTGATACTATTTAAGTTCTCTCCAAACTCCAATATCGGTGAGATACTTGAACTAGGGTCATGGCACATAAGAGACCAACCCTTGTTTATGAGACAATGGAGACCAGGGTTGGGTTTGGATAGGGCTCAATAGAGGTGATGCTGTTATGGGTACATTTTCACAGTCTTCCAATGGAATATTGGACGATGGAGGGGCTGAGTCATTTGGCCAGTGGTATAGGAAAGCCTCTTTGCATGGACTCTCATACGAAAACAATGGATAGAATCGGTTATGCTAAGATATGTATTAAAGTGCCGAAGGATGTAGTGTTGCCTGACACGTTGTCCATTATGTGACTTGGAGAGGCAGGGGAGTTGGTCAGAGATAGGATCTGTGTCACATATCTGTGGAAGCTAAATGTGGTAGGGAAGAAGTGGGTAGCTACTGGGCGCTTGTTCCAGTCTAGATGGCATGAAGATTTTGTGAATGAAGCATTCCGTAGTTAGGAGCAAGGATGACAGTTAGAACAGGGCCTGAATCGAAAGGCCAAGGGAGATGTGGCTAAGGTGGTAGAGGCTTTGAGTGTAGTAAGAACTGGGCAGATCTAGGGGAGTGACAATTCAGGAGGCAGTGATATAGAGAGAAGGAAGTATGCGGAAAGGAACATGCACTCTAATAAAGAAATAGATGAGAACATGGGGATTCCATATACCCTTCAATTCCTAGACTTTGTGAAAAGAAAATAGTTATTGAGGAGCCAATAAATGATGAAATAGTTAAAGGTTTGATAGCCAAACCGAAGCAGCTGGGTAGGGAGGATACTAAAGACGTTGAACATAGCACTAGTAATCGGCCAGTAGTAGGCTCAGACATTGAGGCCGGGAAGATTACACAGGTTTCGGTGGGGCTGGTTAAGAGATCTATGGGAAGAAAGAAAGGAAAAAAGAAAAAACACAAAGGGGTGATGTCCCCTAAGTGTCTTTTCTAAAATGTCGGTCCTAGTTTAGAACACGAGGGAGCTAAATGACCCTATTAAAAAGGTAATAATAGCGGACACTAACCCTGTTTTGGTAGGACTTCTTGAAACAAAAATAAAAGCCACTGCTGATCGGAAGGGATTAGATTTTTTGGGGACTCAATGGAGTTTAATATACAACCATGCTCATCATTATAATGGAAGGATCCTATACTGGTATAATTCAGATAAAGTGGAGGTTCAAATGTTAAAGATGGGAGATCAATATATGCATTTGTAGGGTAAGATAATTGGGAAGAGTCAAATTTTGGTCACATTACTATATGCCTCAAATTTTGCATTCCAAAAAGC
Source organism: Erythroxylum areolatum (assembly GCA_024520975.1). NCBI lineage: Eukaryota > Viridiplantae > Streptophyta > Magnoliopsida > Malpighiales > Erythroxylaceae > Erythroxylum > Erythroxylum areolatum. The sequence goes on along the minus strand of JANIJH010000223.1, from coordinate 60,572,771 downwards.
TAATTTGTGGAAAGAGTTGATGGAGTTTCATGCTGGGATGTAAGAATCGCGGATGATTGCTGGAGACTTTAATTGCTACCATAATTCTTCTAAAGTTAAGGGAGGAGCAAGATTTCATGGAGGAGCAGGAGGGGAACTTCAGCAGCTATTTCTTAGTACTAATCTAGTTGATCTCAAAGGCAGTGGCAGATGTTACACTTGGGAATATAAACAAAAAGGGAATATGTTCATTAGGAAGAAGCTTGATCGAGCATTGGTAAATCACTAGTGGCTCAGCTCTTTCCTGCTAGACTCAGCTGTGTGTGGAAAACAAGCATTTTTTAATCATGCACCCATTATAATACAGCATCTGTGTGATGGAAATCCGTTTGGGACTCTATTTTGGTTCTTCGATGGTTTACTTCGGGTTGAGGGATTTATGGAAATGATTTTGCAGATTTGGAGGACTAAAGTATAGGTTTATAAAGCATTTCAGTTGATGCAGACATTAAAGAAGGCTAAACGAGTGATTACAGAGTTCAGTAGGCAGCAAACGCATAACATCCAAGAATTGGGTACACATTTGGCTGAATTACAAAACCAGTGTTATAGGGAGCCCCTGAATGAGAGATTAAGAGTACTTGAGGCTGATGGATTGAATAAAAATCAGGAGGCATTGAAGTTGAATGATTCCATTCTAAAGAAAAAAGTGAAAAAAAATTTAGCTTAAGGAGGGTTATAGTAACACCAAGTTTTTTCACGCTGTCATCCTAGCACGATGTAATACAAACACCATTACTGAGTTGTCGGATGTGGAGGGAAATGTACTGGGAGGTCAATTAGCAGTGTCTGAACATGTCAGGAAGTTTTTTGTTCAACTTATGGGAAATACTGAAGATTCGAGGAATGGAATGTGTTGGAGTTTACTCCAAGTCAAGAAAGACTAGAAATGTTAAATGCTCAGTTTTTAGCACAATAAGTGAAGGAGGTCTTGCTTCGACTTAATGGTTCCAAAGCGCTCGGTCCTAATAGATACTCGGTTGAATTTTTTCAACAAATGTGGAATATTACAATTCAGTTGTTAACAGAAGCGATACTGGAGTTCTTTTCATTCGAGAAACTTCTGAAGGAGATCAGCCACACCTATATCTATTTAATTCCTAAGAAGGAGAGACTTGAAAGGATTATAGATTATTGTTCGATTTTGTGCCGCACAACGATGTACAAAATTATCACTTCTCTTTAGTGGAGCGATTGAAGGGGTATTGGCTGAAGTCGTTAGCAACGCTCAAGGGGCTTTTCTTTCTTCGAGAAGTATTGGGGATAACATACTATTGCTGTAAGAATTGTTGGGAGATTATCACTCTGAAAAAAAGGTCAACAGTTGTGCCTTAAAGATAGATCTATATAAAGCATATGACACGATTGGGTGGGGCTATCTGAAGGACTGTTTGAAAAGGATTAGTTTGCCTCCACGGTTTTGTCACTGGGTATATCAATGTCTTCAAACTACCTCTATGAATGTCTTAATTAATGGAATTCCTACAAAGCCATTTAGGATCAATAAAGGGATTAGACAAGGGGATCCTCTTTCCCCTTACTTATTCACTCTAGCGATGTAGGGTCTTTCAAGACTATTAAATAAAATAGTGCAGTGTAATGGGTTATATCAGTACCATTATAAATGTTGGGACCTGAAAATGTCTCATTTACTGTATGCTAACGATGTGATATTATTGTGTAAGGCTGATCCAGATGTGTTAGAGATGATGATGAATTTGATGAAATTTTTTCTAGATGATCGGTATGAAAATGAATATACAGAATAGTGGCATTTGTTTGTCATCAGATGTTCGGAATCAGGAGTGGCTCAATAGATTGGTGGGGTTGCCTCTATAAGGAACAATGTTCAAGTATCTGGGAGTATAGATCACTTCGGGTAAGCCACGATTTTCTAAATTTTTCCTTTGTTGGAAAAATTGAAAAGTCGCATATCTGAAGAAAGTTATAAAAGAAATGGAGAGGATATTCAAAGCTTTCTTATGGACTGGTAAGCATGATAAATGCAAGGGAGCTAAAGACAAATTGAGCGAGATTGTAGTGCCAAAGAAACAAGGGGGTTTAGGTATAATTTTGATCAATCAGATGCAAAGAGTACTGCTTATGAAGAGACTCTAGCATTTATTTGTGGATAAAGAAGCAATGTGGGTCAAATGGATGCAGATATATTGCGTTAAAGGGCAAAGTTTTTAGCAAATTCAATTGAGGTGTGAACACTTTTGGATCTTTAAAAGTCTATTGAAATTAAGACAATTGATTTATCCTACTATTAAAAGTAGAATTGGGAATGGAGAGGGTACCAATTTCTGGTTTGATAAGTGGAATGAATACAGACTTCTTTGGCTAAGAAATGACTTAACTAGTTTTAGAAACCGAATTTTTAAGGTAGCATTAGTGGCTTGGGTAGTTCGGGAAAGGAAACGATTGCATAGTTGTAGGTTTGCCAACTTCTTGACCTGTATATGAATGGTGTGCTACTTCATACTGAACCAGACAAGAGGATTTGGGCAGCAACCCAAGTTGGAGAATTCACGACCAAATTAGCACACAACCTAGGGAGGGAGATGTAGGAACAGATACCATGGGCTGAGTTAGTTTGGAAATAAGTATTAGGTCCAAAATGTACGTTTTTCTTATGATTGGCTATTAAAAATAGATTGAGAACCAAGGATCGATGGTTTGGTAGTTTTGATCCCATTTGTGTATTATGTAAATAAGTCAATGAGAGCAGAAATCTTTTGTTTTTCGAATGTGAGTTTACCAAAGCGGTGTGGAGAAAAATTTTGTAAAGATGGGAAGTTTGATTTTCTCTTATGAATGGAATGAGGTATTGGTAGATGCTATTCGAAACACTAGACCAGGGAGGCAGGATGGTCTCATCATCAGGACCTCGTTCCAAATGGTGCTATATCACTTATGTAGGGAGAGAAATAGACGCTTATATAAGCAAGCAGAATGACACAAATACGAGCTCGTTGATTGCATAGTTAATTTGATTAAAGAGGTCATCATTGTGAATGGGAAGCAAGATCTCACTTGACTGGAGATGACAAGGCGTTGGTATATTTTGATGATGCATATGGTTTTGGGTGGTTTGAATGTAGTGGAATAGTAATGGTTGCAACTTTTTTGGTATTTATCCTTGTAACAGGATTCTAAATTTTAACTATTGCCAACTTGGTAATATAATTTCTTAAAATTTCAAAAACAATTTAAAATTTTGCCTCCAATGATCACCTACAAGTTAATGAACCAACTATAAAAAAGTCATATAGTTCACCTAAAACATGCTATAAAACTATTAATACTAGCTAATTTATTCCCTGTAAACATGAAAATATGGAATTATCACAAGGCTAATCTTAAAGCCAAATTTGAATGCTTGGTAAAATAAAAGGTAAATATAAAACTCAAACTTATGCTCATGACCTTAAAAATGCTAATGATCACAAAGAGATTGAGACTAAAGGTGAAAGTCAAAAGAAGTCTATATTGCATTAGAAGATTTCGATGGTGATGATGGTGTTGATTTTTTAAGGGGAATATGAAGCGTTTGTAATTTGGTGCACTCTAATTTCTTGAGTCAAAGATGATGATGTTACTGAGAAGTGAGGTGACATTTTTCATTAAAGATATCACATCAATAATAAAGTACATAACATGATTATTGATGGGTAGTTGTACACATTATTGATGGGTAGTTATACAAATGTGGCTAGCACAACTTGGGTTAAAAAATCGAGCTTATCTACCATTAAACATCTTAAGTCATATAAGTTTCAATGATTAAATGAATATCATGAAGTGAGGGACATTAAATAAGTATTGGTTTCATTTTAAATTAGAAATTATTAAGATAAGAAGTTGCATAATATGGTGTCAATGCATATTGGTCATATTCTCTTTAGGAGACTTTAAGAATTTGACAGAAGGGTCATAAAAGATGAGCTTACAAATTGATATTCTTTTATTATAAACAATAAACTCATTACTCTTCTATCATTAGTACCTAACAAGTGTATAAGGATCAATTTATGTTAATAAGAGATAGTGATAAAAGGAGAGTGAGATGAAAAATGCAAATGAGATATCAAAATGAAAAGGAAATAAAATAAAAAGAAAGAGAGAAAATTGAGGGGAAAGAAAGAGAGAGAGAAAATTGAGGGGAAAGAAAAAGAGAGTGTTGAGATAGAAGTAAAGAAAAATGTGAGCTTTTATACGAGAGAGAATGAATCAAGAGAGCTTTTTATTCTAGCTAACCTATAATCATATTTTTATACAAAGAGGCTCATTTTAATGCTAAGAATCTTGACATTTCATTGCCTAATAGTTTTATTTCTTTATCGTAGGATTTCTAAGATGTAGTCATTAATGATGTTCCTAGCAAGTTACCACCAATATAGGGAATATAACATCATGTTAATTTCACAGTCGATGTTACCGTTCATAATAGACTATCCTATATATGTAACCTAGAGGAGACTAAGGAGCTTCAACGACAAGTTGAGGAGCTTTGTTGAAATGATATGTTAAAGTGAACTTGAGCCTATATGATGTTTTGATCTTGCTTATCCTAAAAAAGATGGATCATGAAAAATGCGCGTTGATTATCAAGCTACTAATAAAATAAAAATATAATATAATATCGCTTTTTATATTAGAAAACATGCTTGATGAATTCCATAGCTCTCTTGTGTTTTTAAAAATTAATTTGAAAATGAATCTTTTCAAATTAGGATATAATAAGATGATAACTAGAAAACAACCTTTGAAAAATATAGTTTATATTAGTGGTTAGTGATGTCTTTTAGATTAACCAATGCACCTAGTACTTTTTTTAGATTAATAAACTATATTTTATATGTTTTTATTGGAAAATTTATAATTATTTATTTTGATGATATTTTAATCTTTACTAAGAGTTTATATGAGGATATTATGTACGTAAAAATTATTTTGAATATTTCGAAACGAGAAAAACTATATGATAGTATAAAAAAGTGTTCTTTTTTCATGGATAAAGTAGTTTTTTCTTAGATATGTTGTGAGTGTGAATGAGATAAAGATAGATAAGGAGAAGGTTAAAGCTATTCAAAAGTGGTATACACATATAACAGATGAGAGAAGTTTTTATAGTTTAGCTAGCTTTTTTATAAAAGGTTCACGAAGGATTTTAGTACACTAGATGTACCACTCATTAAAGTTGTCAAAAAGTGTATTAATTTTAAGTAAGGTGATGAATAACAATATGATTTTAATTTGATTAAACAAATTTTATTTTTTTCTCTTTTATTAGCTTTAGCTCACTTTCCTAAAACTTTTAAAATTAAGTATAATGTTTCTAGAATAGGTATTGGTGTTATTTCCATATACCAAATCAACCAATTGCCTATTTTCACGTGAAACTCAATAAAGGTACTCTTAACTACCCAACTCATAACGACAAGGTGTTTGCAATAGTAAGGACTTTGGACATTTTATAGTAAAAAAAGGTTTATTCTATGAGTCCTTAATGTACTTGAAAAGGAAAAGAAATTTGGATCTAATGGATGGAGTTCACTGAGATTTTTCCTTATGTGATCAAGTACAAGCAATGTAAGGAAACATTACAACATGTGCATTATCTTATAGATACACCTTGATTTCTACCTTGGATGAAAAATTGTCAAAATTTTGAGTATGTGAAGGAATTATATGGTAATGACAATGATTTTACATATATATTTAGGGCTTTTAAGAAAAATTCATTTGAAAATTTTTAAGGACAATGAGATTATTTTAAGAAAAATAAATTGTGTGTTTAAGAGCTTTTTAAAAGAACTGTGAGTGTGTGAGATACATGAGAGAGGATCTATATGTCATTTTGGAATTAACAAAACTTTATATGTTTTTAAATATTTCTTATAGCCTCTTATGTATGATGAAGTTGAAAGAATTTGTATTAATAACATTACATACACACAAGCTAAAATAAAGTTATACCACATGGTTTACATACTCGTTTTCCAATCCTTAATGAACTTCAGGTTGATATCTTTGTAGATTTTGGTTTAAGTTTGACTAAGCCAAAATAGGGTAAAGTTTTTATCTAAATAGTTCATATGTTTTCTAAGATGGAATAAGTAGTAACAGTCATAGTGTAACTAAAAAACTAATAATGTAACTAATATAGCTAATTTGTTTTTGGGGATATAGTACAACTCTTTGGTGCTCCTATGAGTATTTTTTCTAATAGAAATATCAAGTTTCTTAGCTATTTTTAGATTAATTTATAGGTAAAGTTTGTAACTAAATTGTTATTTTTAAATACTTGTCATCCTCAAATGGATAGTTAAATAAAGGTAACAAATAGGAATTTTATTACTTTATCACATATTATTATTCAAAAGAATTTGATTAGAAATATTGTTTTCCATTCACTAAATCTTTGCATATAAATGAAATTGTTCATAGAACTACTGGTTAATCACTTTTTGGGATTGTTTATGGATTTAATTCATTAACACCGTTACATTTTGTTCTTTTACCTATTCATAAGAGGAGGAGCTTGGATGGTGAAAAGAAAGTTGAAATGGTGAAGTAAATACATTAAAAAAGGGAGAAAAAATTACCTTTAAACAACATGATTAGGTATAAGTTCATGTTAGAAAAGAGAGGTTTCTAGATTAAAAAAGATCTAAGTTACAAAGAAGCAAAGATGGCCCATTTCAAGTTGTTATATAGATCAATAACAATATTTATAAATTAGACCTTCTATGTAAGTATTGTTGTGTCCAAAAAGTTCTAAAAATTACCTAGGCCATCTTACTTGTAGATATACGAGATAGTTGTAGTGATTATCTAGGGTTATCTCCCATAAAGGCAAAATTGGTTAACCTAAATTAATCTTGAACAAAAAATAAAAATATATGTAATCCTAAGCACTCTGTCCTGAATTATTGAGTGAAAGCTTTAAAGAAAGTCACGAAATTAGAATGAAAAGTAAATGATTCAAACATAAAAAAGTCAAATAGATTAATCGAGATGGAAGGCTTTTGAGAATTAATTTCACTAATTTAATCTCCTATGCATGACTAAGGGAAAATGATTGGAAAGTTATCTTACTAAAATTAACAATTGGTTTTTAAATCAACTCGAATAATGAACTAATCTAACTTTCGTATTCAACCAGTTATCATTCGAATTAATTATGGAAGCCCGATTACTAATTACCACTTAAGTTAATATATTTCTGATTCTTAACCTATGCGTCTATAGTTTCTCTTTCCATATTAAACTTCTTCTGGATCCTTCCTATACATTACATGTAATAAGTTTTTGAATTAAAGGAAAAACATATCACGGGGGTGACTTTGTTTGTCACCCTCATAAGGGTTAGTCACCATCGTGACTTAAGTGTCATGGTGCTAAGTCACCATTGTGACTAAGCTTGTCAAAGTGGTGACAAGTTAATCACCACCATTCTTTGCTTTTCTTTTCTTTTCATGCAAATTAATTACATGAATGTTCATTTTTCATCCAAAAATTTACAAAATAATCCAATTAATATATGATCGGGTCGTGGCTTAGTCTTTGGGTTACTCCCTTGGAAACCGAATCAAAAATTTTAATTCCAAGGATTGCAACACAGAGTGTAACCTTGGGTTGTCTCACTTAATCGGAACCTAGGGCAAATGATCTAAGCTAGCCTAATTGTCATGAAATGCAAACTGAATTAGTTAAGAGTGGGGTTTTGGATTGTTTTGATAAAACTAAGGAAATTGAACTAAATGAAAGAAAAGTAAATAAGGTATTTTTGGATTTTTGGGAATAAGAAATTGAAAGTTAAAACAATGATCAAATGTAATAAAATCCTCTTGAAAAATGAGCTTTGGCTATCATAGTTCAAAATAAATCTTTGTGGGAGTGAAAATCACTAAGTTTCTAAATGGTAAACCTTAAAGGACTCTTTAAGTCCAAGGTTTTAATCAATGAACTCCATTGCTTAAAACCTTGTTGAATGCATCCTAATGTGTGCAACGGGTAAGTTAATGTAAGTGGTCAATTTGTGATCTAGCATCATCTCAATAGCAAACACAACTAGGTAGATAAAAGAGAACTAACAAAATCACAAAATGACAAGTAAGAGACTTCATATATTCAAGCTCCAAGTTCTACATCAACAAACCTAATAACACAATACATTGTTGAACACTTAATTAAACTATAATCAAGAAAATCCAACTATAAAGCATAAATCCTAACTAAGGAGTTCATAACAATGTAGCTAAACATGAATAAAATACTCCCCTTTGAAGCCTATTGAACTTAAGGCATTGCTACATCTTCAAGAGGAAGGAAAACGCCTAGCCACACATTGCAACCGGAAACCTCACAACTAGGAATGAATCCAAGCTACCCAAGATGGAAGTCGGCGGTAAAAATGCTGGAAAAATGAGATGGAGAGGGTGATGATAGAGAACGATGCAAAATGATGGATGAATGAGGGAGATATGAAAGAACAATGGAGTCATCCCTCCGTTCCTCCCCACATCAAGCTGATGGAATATTGATATATATATATGTCGGCTCTCGTTAACTTATCCAAAAACAGGTTTCCTTTCAAAATAGGTTGTCGGGTCGGGTTTGCATAGTAGGAAAAACTTTCGAAAATAGTTCAGGTCTTCCACAGTTCGCTGCGGCGATAGGTAGGTTCGCCGTGGCATACTTTTCCCAAAAGGTTTTGCATCTATTCTAGATCCTTCGCTGCTATGAAAGAATTAATCTTCGCGTCGGTGAACTTTTCCTAAAAGTTTTCGCTCCTTGATGGATCCTTCGCTGCGGCAAAAGAATTAATCTTCACTGTGGTGAAATTTTCCCAAAAGGTTCAGCCTATATTTCTTAGTGCTTCGTCGCGACGACAGATACTTTGCCATGGCAAACTTCTCCTGTAGCATTGGTCTCCTGTTGACATCAATTCAGCATATTGACTCCCTTCTCCTTGAGGTTCCTACCATCAACAATAGCAATTTGCAGTATCAATTGTTCTCAGAAAAATTAAGTAGTGCAATTAATACCAATTTGTGACAATTTTACTATCAAGTTGCATAAAATAAAAGTGCTCAAGGGTTAATTTAAGCACAAAATCAAGAATTAGATGTCAAAAAGTATAGTAAGGTCCATGAAAGTGTTGCCAATTTACATAACAATCTTGGGCTCAATCAAATTCCCCCACACTTAGATCTTTGTACTCCTGGATAAATTTATAAGAGTCAAAGAGACACGAGTGTAAAAAAAAAATTCTGACCATGCTTAAAACAATCATAGGAAATTGGCAAAAATCACTTTCACAGAAATCAACCAAAGCAGACTGAAATAGTGCGAAGAAAATAAATATTATAAGAATTTAATCCAAGAGATTGAACAAAAGAGATTTCACTCAAGGTAAGGTGTTTGCTCTCATCTCACTTGTGTGTAAGGATATTTTCACTCTAAAATTCGCTTAGTCCATTCTCTACCATAAGCATATGACAGTCCTACTTTTCCACTACAAGAACTATAATTTTGAAAATCAAGAGGACTTTTCAAGGTTGTAATGAACAGAAGGCTAGATGAAATTGATGGAATGGACAAAGGAAGAAAAAGTATAAGTACATGCAGTACAATTATGAAATAGATGTCAATAGTAAGACAATATTTACGCACATGATAACCCTTTTTTTCTTCTCTTTTTTTTATATTTTTCTCTTTTTCTTTCTTTGTTCCTTTTTAAGAACACATATGTACAACACTTTTTTTTAAAATGAGATAACTAGAAGAAAATGCAAGATAACCTATTGACATCATATAAAGATACGTGCATGTACTAAAAAATTATGGCTCAAGGGGCTAGCAATAGATAAGTATTTATGGGATTGTGTTTAGGTCAAAGGGTTTTGAAAGAATGCCTTTATCATGTTAACAAAATTCTAGTTCATAAAGCTTTGATTAAGAATTGAAACAAGTTCTAGAGAGATATGAAATAAGCAGATGCACACAAGAATTGAAAAATTTTAGGCCTAAATATCCTTCCAACAAGGGTAATATCTCAATGGACAATCTCAAGTCTTAAAAACATCTAGGGACACTTTGTCAGCATGCCTTCACTTACATTGTATTGAAAACATCGAAAATAAAATTAGTCAAATCTGACTATCATTTAAAGAATGGTAAGTATTTTCAAAAACTCAAGAATCACTTTAAAACTTATAAATTCTTTGACAAACAAAAGTGACAAGAGTCAAATGAGGGAGAATTGTTAAATTGAGGCAAATTTTCTTGAAATAAATAGGTCCTGCAACAATATGGCACCGTGGTGAATAGTTCAGCACACAAACATTGCCACGACAAAGAAAGATTTCGCCGCAGCGAAAAGCATGGATTTCGCACATTGCCACGGCAAAGGCATAGTGCGCCGCGGTGAAAAATTATAGAAACTTTGGAAACAAACGACTGGCCTCAATCACCAAGTTTAAAATTTTAACATTAAGCACAATTGACTTGTACAAACATTTAAATGGCCGAAAATGATGCACATACACAGCAAGAATTGCAAATTGAAACATCCCCCACACATAAACATTATATTGTCCTCAATGTGAAGAACAACGAACATATATACGCAATAAAGGGGACAAAATGCAATCCACAACCTCATCAAATTCCCCAACATAGAAGATGTAGCACGCAACCAATCAAAAACACCGTGGGGATTATTGAATTGAAACTACTAATTAAACTAAAAACTAAACTACTTTCCTACTGGGGTAGTTTCTCCCCCACACTTACTTAGCAAACTAATGCTCCAAAATATGTCATAAGTAGTCACAGGGCAAAAGTAAGTAAACAATTGAAGGAAAGAAACAACCTGGGAGTTATGGAGGTTTCTGATTCTCCCGATAAACCTTCGACAGATGGCCATGTTGTGGTGATTCAATTTCATCCATTGACATGCCGGTGTTAGCCTCCACTATGCCAGATTCACCTGAAATATTTGCCACGGTGAAAGTAAGAGTTAGCCTTAGCGAACTTTCATAGAGGGTGAAATCTGTAAAATGCTAACTATCAAAAATGAAGGAAAGCAGTATGCAAAATGAGAACTTATACTATCAACAAGTATGAAGCTAAACTATCCAGAATGCAGTCTAAACAAAGGTTCC
>JANIJH010000223.1:60551418-60561455 GCA_024520975.1 Erythroxylum areolatum | reverse complement strand
GTAGTCACAGGGCAAAAGTAAGTAAACAAGTGAAGGAAAGAAACAACCTGGGAGTTATGGAGGTTTCTGATTCTCCCTGTAAACCTTCGACAGATGGCCATGTTGTGGTGATTCAACTTCATCCATCGCCATGTCGATGTCGGCCTCCACTATACTAGATTCACGTGAAATGTTTTCCACGGTGAAAGTAAGAGTTAGCCTCAGCGAACTTTCACAAAAGGTGTAATCTGTAAAATGCTAACTATCAAAAATGAAGGAAAGTGGTATGCAAAATGAGAACTTTTACTATCAACCAGTATGAGGCTAAACTATCTAGAATGCAATTTAAAAAAAGGTTCCTAACCTCACTTAGTAGTAAAAATGACAAAAGCTAACCAAGAGAACCAATTGCTTGGTTCCTCGGCAACGGCACCATTTTGATCAGGTCATGGCTTAGTCTTTGGGTTACTCCCTTGGAAACCAAATCAAAAATTTTAATTCCAGGGATTGCAATATAGAGTGCAACCTCGGGTTGTCTCACTTAATCAGAACCTATAGCAAATTATCTAAGCTAGCCTAATTGTCATGAAATGTAAATTGAATTAGTTAAGAGTGGGGTTTTGGATTGTTTTAATAAAATTAAGGAAATTGAACTAAATGAAAGAAAAGTACATAAGAAGGTATTTTTGGATTTTTGGGAATAAGAAATTGAAAGTTAAAACAATGATCAAATGTAATAAAATCCTCTTGAAAAATGAGCTTTGGCTATCATAGTTCAAAATAAATCTTTGTGGGAGTGAAAATCACTAAGTTTCCAAATGGTAAACCTTAAAGGACTCTTTAATTCCAAGGTTTTAATCAATGAACTCCATTGCTTAAAACCCTGTTGAATGCATCTTAGTGTGTGTAAAGGGTAAGTTAATGTAAGTGGTCAATTTGTGATCTAGCATCATCTCAATATCAAACACAACTAGGTAGACAAAAGAGAATTAACAAAATCACAAAATCACAAAATCACATGTATGAGACTTCATATATTCAAGCTCCAAGTTCTATATCAACAAACCCAATAAAACAATACATTATTGAACACTTGATTAAACTATAATCAAGAAAATCCAACTACAAAGCATAAATCCTAACAAAGGTGTTCATAACAATGTAGCTAAACATGAATAAACTACTCCCCTTTGAAGCCCATTGAACTCAAGTCATTGCTACATCGTCAAGAGGAAGGAAAATGCCTAGCCACACATTGCAATCGGAAACCTCACGACTAGGAATGAATCCAAGCTACCTATGATTGAAGTCGGGGGTGAAAATGCTGGGAAAATGAGATGGAGACAGAGAGATGATAGAGAGCGATGCAAAATGATGGATGAATGAGGGAGATATGAAAGAACGATGGAGTAATCCCTCCGTTCCTCCCCACACCAAGCTGATGGAATATTGATGTATATATGTCGGCTCTTTTCAACTAATCAAAAAATAAGTTTCCTTTCGAAATGGGTCGTTGGGTTGGGTTTGCATATTAGGAAAAACTTTCAAAAATAGATTAGGTCTTCGAAGGTTTGTCGCAATGTATTTTTCCTGAAAGGTTTTGCGTCTATTCTGGATCCTTCACCGCGGCGAAATTTTCCCGAAAGGTTCAGCCTATATTTCTTGGTGCTTCGCCGTGGCGACAGATACTTTGCCGTGGTGTACTTCTCCTGTAGCGCTGGTCTCCTATTGACTTCAATTCAGCACATTGAATCCCTTCTCCTTGAGGTTCCTACGATCAACAATAGCGATTTGCAGTATCAATTGTTCTCAGAAAAATTAAGTAGTGCAATTAATACCAATTTGTGACAATTTTACTATCTATTTGCATGAAATAAAAGTGCACACTCAAGGGTTAATTTAAGAACAAAATCAAGAACTAGAAGTCAAAAGGTATAGTAAGGGCCATGAAAGTGTCACTAATTTACATAATAAACTTAGGGTCAATCAATATGTTTGCAATATTCACACCATTTTCACTCAATTCATCTCTCATTTAGATCAAAACACAAGAATTTGTAACCAAAAACAAGATATGAAGGCAATTACAAGTAAAAGAAATTAAACATAACAATTCTCCTACACTTAAACTATGTTTGTCCTCAAGAAAAATAAAGAATATTAAACTATAAAAACAAACAATGGAAACAACAATTTCCCCAAATTATAGTTAAAGATATCAACGATTATTTCAATAAACATAACTAAAAACTTGAAACTCATAATACTCCATAAACAAGCTATTCTTCGCATATTTAGCCAAAATTGATGAGAACTTCAATTCAAAGAACCATCAACAAGTGTGATAAATACTCACTCTACTCTCCATCCTCTCAAGAATTCAAAGGTGAGATATGTATTCACTTATCGTTTATTTCATGTAAGGCATCTACCATAAGCTTCCTTACTAATCCAATCTCCCTCACTCATATCAAATACAAACATCAATCTAAAGTTTTTTATTTCAGTTGTACTGGGGCTAGCTAAGGATAAGGAAAAGGAAAATTGTAGTTTAAAACCACAACACAAATTGAGCATTTAAAATAATTCAAAAAAATGAACTATAAAACACTCAATTCTTTCCTCTTATTTAACAAAAGTAAGAACTCCCCTTCTTTTTTTATTCTAATTCTCTCATCTTCTTTTCATTTTCTGGTCATCTTCTTTACCTTTCTTTTCTTTTCTATTTATTTTTCTTTTCTTTCCTTTTTCTCTTTTCTATTTTTTTCTTGATTTTTCTCTTTTTATGTTTTTCATTTATTTATTTAGAACAAGATCAAGTTTAGAAGAGAAAAAATGAAGAGGAGAGATATACATTGTTACAACCCTATCCATTCCTAACTCAGAAGTCAAATATATGCTATGATTCCCCCCAGACTTGTTTAAACAATTATTTCCTAAACTGAATCATACACATTCAAATGCTCAACTTGCCTTATGGTAGCTACAAGGAAGAGGATAAATAATAAAGTTAAGGTTCATATTTAAGACTTAACGAAAGAAAAGGTTTCATGTTAAGCTCAAAGGGGGTTCATTAAAGGTCAAATCATGGTGGCTTTTTAAGCAAAAGAGGCAAATCCTAATTGCCTTCATCATTTCAGTGCTTGCATAAGATTATGTGATCTTAACTAGTATTTGCAAGTAAGTTCTAGAGTTCCTCAATGATATAAAAGAACACTCTCAATAAAGAATACTTGAATTTGGTGTAAATATTTCAAATGGCGTAAATTCTTACCAAAGAAAAATGTCATTCATCTATCAAAACAAGCTAATGTCCTTTTGACCAAAATCTAAGTTAATCAATCTAAGTATGCTAGTATACTCATTTACTTATATTGGGCATTTCTAATCCCGATCGAGATCAATTAATGGTCATGCATCTCTAAACATTAAATGGGAAAAAACACACAACATACAAATAATTTTTTTAGCTAATAATCTCGCCCACACTTGAACATCACACTATTCCTAATGTGATAAAAAAGTAAAAGAAGGGTCTAATATGGAGTACTGCATCGAGGAATGAAGAACAGCTGCAAGGAAAATAAATAAAAGAGGCAAAGAGTGGACTTGCGCATATGAAGAAAACAAACTAAGTTAAGGTTCACTAAGAAAATTAACAACAAATAGATAATTGAAAATAAATAGAATTTAAATGGGTTGCTTCTTTAATGTCTTGTAACTGGACACCTCAAGGGTTATGCTCAAGGTGGGTCCCTCAAAGTGATTGATTCCACTGTTTCCTCTTTTTTCATATGGATCCATCTCTAAGAATTTTCCAAACTCTTATTCAGCTGCATCCATTAGCAATGATGGCATTCATCAGTCTCCTTAACCTAATCCAGCTACTTTTCTTCTTCTTCTTCTTGCTACAAGGCAAAATGAAAATATTCAGCTTTAACTTAATCAACAAAAGAACAGTCTTTAGAAACAGTAGTAGTAGAAATAGGTTCAACATAGAGTGAGGCATAAGGTTTATGCTTGCTCCAAGATAAAGCATACTGTTAACCTCATCATCATTACCTATAGATACTTGCACGATAAAATGTCCTGGATCTTTCAATTTGGGGGTAAATGCGGCTGCAGAATTGAACTTGCTACTTCCATAATTAGCACCTTTTTGTTATGCTTAAACTTTCATTTTTTGGTGCTTACTTCTATGAAGAACTTGACATAAGTCGGAATGTCCCTAATCATATCTAACAAGGGTAGATTAACATTGACCTTAGAAAGCATGCGATATAGATAGGAAAACTGCTCATCTTGTTTCAATTCATTAAGGTGAGTTAGATATGGAATTGATGGTCGATAAGGATTTGTCACCTTGTGCAATTTTTATCCTTCATTATCCTTGTCTCATGCTTAAGTTGTTCACCCTTTTGAATGTGACTTGAAGATTTTCTCCCATTGCTCTTCTCATTTCACTCATCTTCTTCTTGGGTGAGGCTTTTCTTCTCTTGATCATCAGTGTCAGATAGCTCAGAAGGAAACTCAACATAATTTATCAATCATTTTCCCATTTCTCACCACAGTAATTGATTGGGCTTGCTTAGGTTAACTAGGAAACTTTTTCTTTTGATTGTTATGCATTTGAGTAGCAGGTTGCCTTACTTGGATCTCAATCCTCTTCATAGACGCCTCTAAAGAGTCAAACCTTTTATTGTTGATTTCTTGATTTTAAGCTGTGACCTTAATAAATGCATTCAGGCTTTCCTTTAAGGAAGGCTTGTTAGACAGGTTTCGATTTGAGTATTGCTTTTGGTAATAATTTGGCTTATGTAAATTTTTGTATTGTTGTTGGGGTTATGTTGGTGGATTATTGGTCTTCCATTATAAATTGGGGGTGGTTTCTTTAACCAAGGTTGTAGGTATTCAAGTATGGATCATTTTGCTCCCTTAGTTAAAAATCGTTAAGTGAATTAACTTGTTCTTCCCCAACTACCAAAGGTTTGTAAGAATATGAACAAACATTAGTTCCATGAAGAAAAGTTCCACAAATACCACACACCTCTTCATTTGGAATGTTTTGGGGTAACCTTGTAATTAGCATTTTCACATGCCTCGTCAACTCAGGTAACTGTATAACCAATTTTTAATTCGAGCTGACTTCATAAATTCTAGCTCTTCTTCCCATCACACTCTTTTGTTGAGAATTAGCCCCTAACATTTCGAAGATTTCATACATTTCTTCGACTGTCCTCTCTCCTATAACTCCTATTGCATTTTTCACCATGTACTAGCACTGGTACATCATCCCATCATAAAAGAACTGGTTTAGCACATAAAGTGGAAAATGATGGTGTAGACATTGTATCAGCAAGAGCTTAAGGCGTTCCCACGCCTCGTGGAATGGCTCTCCCTCCATCTAAGTGAAGGTAGCTATCCTAGTGCGCAACTTAGATGTCTTTTGATAGGAATATAATTTTTCCATGAATTTGTTGTACACCTTTTCTTATGTAGTCAATGAACTGGGTTGAAGGGTTATTAGCCACGCCTTAGCTCGATCCTTCAATGTGTATGGGAAACACCTTATCCTAAGTTGATCCTCATGTAGGCCATCTAACGAAAAGGTTTGGAGAGTGTTATTGAATTCTTGAATGAAGTTTAAAGGGTCTTCATTAGGAACCCCACAAAATGATGACAACATTTTATAATGGATGCTCTTCAATTCAAAGATTCTAGCTGTCTCTCCCAAATATATGCACGAAGTGGTAGTACTAAATACCGATCTAGTATACTCCTCCATCACTAACTACCTTTCACCTAACTTGTGGTTATCAATTTGATCTTTACTCTTGAGTTCCTTGCGATTGTCTTCAAAATTCCCTTGAAATCATTGTGTATGATGTAAGTTATCAATAAAAAGGGATGGGTTCTCTATCGAAAGATCTCCTTCCTAGCATAAATGAAGTGAGTTCACTACCTAAAGTTCTCCTACCTAGCACAAACTAACTATGGAAAGCACTAAATTAATAATAAAAATCATAAAACATGTTAACAAAATAACAAAATAAGACATGCATGCATGAACAAACATGAACAATCAAAATCACTTAAGCAAATAAAAACAATCAAAATTAATTTAAGTTTAAAACACTCAACACCTCCTCGACGATGGCGTCAAAAACTTATTATGCTTGAAAAGTTCTAAAAATTACCTAGGCCATCATACTAGAAAGTATATGAGGTAGTTGTAGTGATTACCTAAGGTCGTCTCTCACAGAGGTGAAACTGGTTAACCTAAGTTAATCTTGAATGAAAAATAAAAATATATGCAATCCTAAACATTCTATCCCTAATTATTGAGTGAAAGCTTTAAAGTCATTAAATTAGAATTAAAAGTAAATGATTCAACTAGAAGTAAAGACAAATAGATTAATCGAGATGGAAGGCTCTTGAGTATTAATTTCACTAATTTAATTTCCTATGCATGAATAAAGGAATATGATTTGAAAGTTGTCTTATTAAAATTAATAGTTAGGTTCTAAATCAACTGGAATAATGAACTAATCTAACTTTCGTATTCAACCAGTTATCATCCAAATTAATTATGGAAGCCCAACTACTAATTACTGCTTAAGTTAATATATTTCGAATTCCTAACCTAAGTCTGTATAGCTTCTCGTTCCATATTAAACTTCTCCTCTCGGTCCTTTCTGCTCATGACATGTAATAAGTTGTTGAATTAGAGGAAAAACATGTCATGGGGGTGACTTTGTTTGTCACCCCATAAGGGTTGGTCACCACTGTGACTTACGGTGGTAGTCACGATGGTGACAAGTTGGACACCACCTTTCTTTGTTTTTCTTTTCTTTTCATGCAAATTATTTACGTGAACATTCATTGTTCAGGAAAATTTACAAAATAATCCAATTAAAATGCATGCAATATTCACACCATTTTTACTTAATTCATCTCCCATTTGGATCAAAACATAAGAATTTGTAACCAAAATCAAGATATGAAGGCAATTACAAGCAATAGAAACTAGACATAACAAGTATAATGTGAGCACTACTTTTAGTGCTTTTGATTTAACTCCTTTTATTGTAAGTGATAACTCAAGGATGAAGCTTTTTGAAAAAGGAGGTAATGATAGGAATCAAGTTGCCTTTAAGCCTTTTAATTTGCTAAGTGGACCAATTACACGAATAAGGAAGAAAAGTCTTTAAGATGAACTAAGTGGTATTGTGAGAGAAGTAGTTACATATACCAAATCAATCTAAATTGAATGGCAAGTATTGGTCAGCTTAATTTAAGCTATTAAAGAATTGGATGTAAACGTAGCCTCTAATATGATTGTTTACTAGCCCATGTAAATTTCTAAAAAGTTAAGTTTTAAGATAAGGTCTCATATATATATATGTCATTTATCATATCTAATTTCTTAAAGCTAGAGAAATATCTATATCCTTAGTCATGGGCATGTCCATTTTGTAAACCTAAAAAGAGATCTATGGTCTTATATACATTTGTATCCTAGATTACATCCACTAACATTAAAAAATTTGTAACCAACATAGTCTGACCCACAATCATGTCCACGGCTATGTCCTGCTTAAAAGTCTAGTTTTTCTTAAATCTTTGTATTTAAGGTATGTTTCTTTCTATTCAAATATAGTTTCTAAAATATTTTTTAATTGAAAGCTGTCACTATTTATTTTCCTTTTTTCTCATTAAACTTTAATTTTATTAAAGGATTTTCTTTCTTTTAGTATTCAAATACTTAAAAATTTTGATTTTGAACTAGTTATAATCAATGAGTTAGTTCTCTTTATACATCTATT
This sequence comes from Erythroxylum areolatum, assembly GCA_024520975.1. Taxonomy (NCBI): domain Eukaryota; kingdom Viridiplantae; phylum Streptophyta; class Magnoliopsida; order Malpighiales; family Erythroxylaceae; genus Erythroxylum; species Erythroxylum areolatum. The sequence goes on along the minus strand of JANIJH010000223.1, from coordinate 60,553,650 downwards.
TTAGCATTCTTGGGTTTAATTTAAACTTATTCATAAGTTATTTAGGATATAGTTTGAGATGGGTTCATACTAATATGTATAGATGGTTGGCTCACACTACGGAAAAGTTAAAGGGGATAATGGATTGCCTTGTTTGATACCTGATTTAAACATCTCAATTGGCACCCATTCTATGATACTTACACAAAACATAAAGATAAAGATGACATTATTAATTGAACTAGAGGTATAGTAAACCTAATTGGTTCAACGTATCTTGTATGGAGCTCCATTCAAATTTATTAAACCCTTTGTATATTAATTTTAATAGCAAAGGATCCCTTTTCTCTTTTCTTATCTGCATTAAGTAAGTGTATGATTTCTTGCATTATGATGATATTATCACTAATCCACCATTTAAGTATGAAGCTAGACTAGGTAGGGAGGATAAAGGTGGGAGAAGGCTTTTAAACGTAGTTGAAATAGTTTTTGGAATCTTCTTGTATTTTCCATTATAGAGGTAGATGAGGTAGAACTATATTGGCAAATATGGTTAGGAGGACTTGGGGATGAGAACCAGTAGCACTCGATTGAAATATCCTAATATATGACTTAAAAGAAAAGTATTTGAAAAGAAATTGATTAATAAGGGTTTTACTGTAGACCATAATTTTTAGCAGAAAAGCACTGGTAGCCTATTAAGACTCATGACTTTATAAGTACCGATATTAAAAAATACTTTCTTAATCTCTTATACATTAATAGGTCTAAGGAGAGTGACATTATCTTCATAATTTAGTGTATAAGATTGTCTAATATGTATGGTATGGTATGACCACATCAGTTTTCCTCTTTGTTGTATACATTTGTGTAAAAAGGAACTATCATAGATTTGAGAACTTGTTCATTTTGACAACAATTCTCATTTTATGATTTATAGCAAAGAATTTTATTGAAAGCTCTCTTGAAGAGTGTATAAGCATAAACTATTTAGTATTTTTATTTCTTTAGCAAGGGAACAAATCCTCTGTTCTACTTACCTAATTCCAACCCTATTTCATCCAATCTCAACCATAGATTCAAATAAATATGTGGTTGAGATTGGATGGAATAGGGTTAGAATTGGGTAAGTGCAACAAAGGATCTCATGTGCTTGAACAAATCCACTCAAACCTAACTTTTTAAAACCAATCGTGATGCAACTCAGGAGTAACTATATTCTAATCCAAGAATAAAAAATACAATAAATCTAATCCATGATTTGAAGGAAACCTTAAAAGAGAAAAAGTATATTAATAAAAATAATAAAATAAATTATATCACCTACAACGATTTATAAAAAAAATCCCTAATAGAAGGTTTAATTGAAATAAAACTCTAAAATATGAATTTTATTCTAAATAGAACTCTAAAATATGAAATTTATTTGAAATAAAACTATAGCTACTTTAAGTATAAATTTTTAATCATTTTCAACATATTTTTATGTTTTTTATACATTATTAATCACCTCCATGTGAAAAGAATTCTATCTTGAGTTTTGGTCAAAATATCCAAGCTTACATTCAATCAAATAAAGTAAAATATTAGCATTATTGAATGTAGAATTGATGTACCCATCCTCAAAGATAATTGAATGATATAAGCATTATTGTTGACCTTTCTTGTGATCTTGAATGGTCTATATTTCTTTGCCTTTAATTTATAATGTCCACTAATAATTATATTATAGATTAAGAATCCCATAACCTTATATCTAACTTCAAATACTTGAGCTCTCCTATGTTAGTTAATATTAGCCTTATACTTTGCATTGGATTTCCATGCTCTTTTTTCACTTAAATTTCTTGTGCCTCGTTGGCTAACTTTTCAACACTTGTTTTGAAATTAACACCTTTAGGCAATTTAAAAAGATCAAGAGCATAATTAGGTACCTTAGTATAAATCACAGAAAAATGGAGAATGATTAATGGAATGATGGTGATTGAGCCAAGTTTTCATTATAAATTGGCTGCATTTTCATAGCTGCTTATGCATTCGTTGACTCCTAATTGATGAATTTTGTGCTTAAATTGGTTCCTCATATCGCGCTCTTTTAATTCGCAATTTTTCAGTAAACTGTCATGATCTGATGTTAATTTCTCTATGAGGACAATTGATACTGCAAAATGTTATTTTATTGCAGGAGCAAAGGAGTCAACTCATCAGGAAGTCAACAGTCATGAGGTCCTATCCGCACGTCGCGACGAATAT
>JANIJH010000223.1:60448135-60460407 GCA_024520975.1 Erythroxylum areolatum | reverse complement strand
GGATTTATTGGGTTCTATAGAGCATTAATGGCTGATTGGGGTATGCCCCTAAAACGCTTGTACATAACCCATTTTTTTTTTATAAATATCATTTACCATTTATCAAAAAAAAAAAGAGAAACCTCTTGTGATATAAAAACAGAAGGAGTCTATTAAATAACTAAAGGAACCTCTTGAAAACTTATCATGCAGAAATTTAAAAGGAATGAAGAAAGAGAAAATGAAATAGTAGATTTATAATAGTTCGACTTATAACGAAATCTACGTTCAATCTCTAAATATCCAACTTGATTATTTCATTATAAAACTAAGTAGTAACTTGTCGAGCATCTTCTTCAAGTTCACAAGTGTATATTTTTCAAAATTCTTCAACCTACCACACTAGTAGTATTTTGCTAGCCTCTATAAGCTCTCAATAAGAAATGTGTAAAGGATTTAATAGTTTCTCTTAATATAGTGATATCGCTTTCTAAAGCACAAAGAGTTTGATATAACTTTTAAAAACATTGATGCTCTAAGATATTTTTCAAGTCTTGTATATGTCTCTTGTCTATTGTATCTATTTTGCAAATACAATGGCTCTTCCTTATATAAACAATTTCTTCAACTAGTCATTGCTTAATTTTTAATATTATCTTCGCTTAAATCTTCGATATTCAGACATTTTGTCAAGTCTTCCAGAGCTGATAATTCAAATTAGTAAGATCCTTTCGGATGTCATAAAACCATTTCTAAAACGGTAAGTTTATAAAAGGAAGTTCTTGCAAGAAATAAAGTAAATATTCTATATTTTTCTTTTCTTTTAAGAATTATATTGTTGCTTATACAAGAAATAAATTCAATTTAAATTTTGAAATATTATATAGTTATCATCAAAATCGTTAAATATAAACCTTAAGGTAACATATACATGATGTATTATATATGAAATAAAAACCACCTCAATCTGCCATCTCGTGGATACGTGTCAAAGTTAGAACAGAGATAAGAGTTAAGATACGTTTCTGGATAAAATAATACTAATATAATTATTATTGTTCGGTTTTGAAGCAGACAATGATTCATAATTTCTTTGGTGGAAAATTTTTTCGTTATAAGGGACCGTTGGTTGTCAATTCATGGTGTCCATTTCTGATTGAATGGATGAATATGAAGGACAAGGGCAAACGACTTCAACGTTGAAAGATTTTTCTAATAATCATTCCACTGGTAATAACTTATGTTGAGTATCATCTAATATTTATTACAAACTTCAATCAAAGGATTACGAAAGGAGTATATAATTTAAATCACATAATACATAGTTATATGTATCTATCACTAGGAGAACCAGATAATCAATAACGCTATATATCTATGAACCAAAAAATCGATAATGGTATGACAACTTTTGCCTAGTAATTATGAGGAGGACCACTTTTGCATAACATTGTTCTGGCCATATTAACGAGAGTCAGGTTGTTTCTTTCAACAATTTCATTATGTTGACGAGTCCTTAGGCATAAAAAATAGTGAGATATCCTATTTTTGTTACATATATCTTTGAATTTTCTGTTATCAAATTCTCCTCCATGATTACTTCAAATAGATGTAATGCAATATCCTTTTTCAATTTAAATTTTTCTGCAAAAATTCTCAAAGAATTCAACAGTATCATCCTTATTTGATAAAAAAATAAACCCACATAAATCTAGAATAATCATCTACTATAAAAAATCTGTAATGATTAACATGAAAGCTTTGAGTTCTGGTATGACCAAATAAGTCCATATGTACAAGTTCAAGCACTCAAATAGTAGACACAATATTTTTGACAGGAAAGCTGCTTCTTGCTTGTTTACCTTTTAGATAAGCTTCACAAACTTGATTATTCTCAAACTTCATATCAGGTAATCCTCTCACTAGCTCAATTTTTTAACAATTTTTATAAGATACTCATGCTGGCATCTCCAAATCTTCTGTTCCAGATAAAAGAATCATTTTCTATAGAAACAAAACATTTCACATTTTGTTAAGACATATCTTCCAATTCAACATAGTATATATTCTAATTTTTAGAACCAACAAATACAATATTGTCATTAAGATTGTCAATAATATCGCAATGTGATGCGTAGAAGGTAACTCTATTACCCTTATCACATAATTGACTTACGCTCAACAAGTTATGTTTCAATCCATTAACATAAAGAATATTATCAATAGAAGCAGAGTTAGAGTCACCAATTGTATCAATTTTAATGACTTTTGCCTTGTTTTTTATGCAAAAATAACATTACCTCCATCTTTTCTTTCAATGTATTTGAAATGTGATATTTCACCTTTTATGTGTCTCAAATAGCCATTATCAACTATCCATTGATTTTCTCTTGTATCCATTTTGAAGCATATCTGTAGAATGTATTATCCCATTTTAGGCACCCACATTTTTTTAGGTCCTTTCATGTTAATAACTTGAGCTTTTGGTCTCCAAACATACATTTGAGATAACTTCTCCATTTTACAAAATTTACAAGAATGTTACCATGTCTACCACAGTAGAAGCATAAAACAGAAGAATGAGAATTATTATAATTTCTACCATGTATCAAGTTCTTGCTGTTTTGACCATAACTACCGTGGGATTTGAAAAAGAAATTCTTATATGGCCTAATATTATTGTTTTCATTATAACCTATTCCGACCTGATAAAAAATGCATTTACCACTACCAAATAATGCATCCAAGTTATTCCTTCCATCAATGAAATTTGCAAGATCTTTTTCTAAAGATAAGATCTATCTAGCATATTTCGCGTTTTCAAGTTCCAGGGTGGCAACTTTTTCTTCTAACGATTGATACAGAACATGTAATTACTTAGGTCAGCCACAACAAGGTAACAAATCATACTCTAATACTTAAAATCCTAGGTGGAAAAATCACTCAAATTTTTTATGGAGTACTAATAATGCAGGTGCCCAAATGAGAACACAAAAACCTCTCAAATTTTAGTAAGAATGTCTTGGGTGTTTAGAGAACAAAATGGACAAGTTAATGGAGTTCTCAAGCCAAGAGGAAGGTCAAAGATGACTAGAAGAGAGTTAAAAAAGAATGGAGGCAAAGTTTAACCATATTGTAAAGAACCATGCTTCATCCATCCACAACTTGGAGGTACAGATACGGCAACTTGCTAATGCTTTGTCTTTTAGGAATGTAGGAAGCTTACCAAACAACATTGAGGCCTATCCAAAGGAACAATTTGAGGCGATCACACTTATGAATGATAAGAAATTAGAGGAGCCAAGTGTATAAAAAGATAGCCAACAAAAGGAAAAAGTAAAAGAAGAAGAAGAAGAAAAGCTATATGTACCACCATCACCCTACAAGCCTAAGATTCCATATTCGAAGAGGGTGAGCCAACATCGAGTTGACACTCAATTCTCCAAATTCTTAGAGAAGATGAAGAAACTTTAGATTAATTTGTCTTTGGTGGAAGCATTGGAATGTATGCCCAAGTATGTGAAGTTTTATAAGGACATATTGACACACAAATGCACTTGGAAAGACAATCAGAAGATGACCTTGACAGAGAACTATAGTTCAATCATCACAAGCACAATGCCTTCAAAGCTACAAGATCCAGGGAGTTTTAATATTCCATGTGTTATTGGTGATTTTCAATTTTCTAAATGCTTATGTGATTTAGGCACAAGCATCAACTTAATGCCTTTGTCTATTTTCAGGAAATTAGGGCTAGGAGATGTCAAACCAACATCCATACTTATCCAACTTGTAGAACAATCCATCAAGAGGCCATTTGGGGTAGTAGAAGACGTTTTGATAAAAGTGGATAAATTTATAATTCCTGTTGATTTTGTTGTGTTGGATTTTGAAGAAGATTAGAATTGTCCATTGATTTGGGGTATGCCCTTTATAAATACTATTAGGGCATTAGTTGATGTACATAAAGGAAAATTGGTTTTAAGACCTAGTGATGAGTAGGTTGAATTCAATATGACTAAATCTTTGAAGAAGTCGGTGGATGGAAGTGTTTGTATGAAGATTGATGTTATGGATGATTTTGTGAAGGAAGTTAAGAAGGAAATTAGAAGTTGAGGAAGTTGTTGAAGTGTATAGGGATGGGAGGGTGAGCAAAAAGGAGTAATGTGAGGAGGGTAAGCAAGAGAAGTTAGAAAGAGAGGATGCACCCACACGGTCCTCCATTGTAAAGCCTCCTACTATAGAACTAAAACCTTTACCTTCCCACCTAAGATACACATTTCTAAGCCAACTCCACTGACCCCACCACCTTGAGCCCATCTTGCCCATAATCTCTTCTGTTATTCTTCTTCTTATGTTTTTTGTGTTTTGTTTTTCATTATGTTGTTTGTTGATTTTGGGTGTTCTCCTTTTCACATTGAGGACAATGTTTTGCTTAAGTGTGGGGATGTTGGTAATCTTTGCATTTATGTTTGCATTTTTGCATGTCATAATTTAGTGTGGAATCGCAAGTTAAGAGTAGATTGTATATAGTTGTTGTTTTTTGTTCATTGGTTCTTTTTTATTAAAAAAAAAGAGAAAGAAAAAGAAAAAGAACAAAGAGAAAAGAACATAATCAAAGAAAAAAGAAAATAAAACAAAAGAAAAAGGGATAACATGTAGTAGCTATAACAATAAATACAAAGAAGTAGTCTTATCTATTTGCATATCTTAGAAGTTTATCTTTGTCATCCTTTCGTACACATAGTAGTTTATAAATGCTTGTGATAAACCCTTAAAACCTATTTAACCCACCTTAACCCTAGCCACATTACAACCTGAAACAAAGCCCTTTTGATCTATCCTAGTATGTAATCATTGTGGAGAAGAATTAGTGTATTAGCAAGCCTATGATAGTATGGTTTCTTATAGGAAGTTTGAGCAAAACACCAACCATCAAACGCGTGAAGGAAATGAGTGAAATATGTAAGGAAGGTCCATTTTGAATTTATACTTAACTTTAAGTGATGGTTTCAGGGGTTGAGTTAGTTTATGTGCACCAATGAAAATTACTCATGATGTGTATAGTAGCTTGACACTTGAATTGGCCAAAGTTTGAGGGATTGCATGCTTTAATCTTTATGAAAATGAAGTGATAGAATTTTATTGGTTGTATTTGATCTTTGTTTGAGGACAAGCAAAAGTTTTAAGGGTGGGGATGTTGATAATTATAAATTTCATTGTATTTTTATATATAATTTGACATGTGTTTAGTGGTTAAGTTGACTGTTTAGTGTGAGTTTAACTTAAGAATTGTATTAGTTCACAAACATTTGTGTTTTAAGTGTTCTTTGGGTGAGAACATACTTTTGAGCTTCAATTATATATATATGAGGTGTCGTGATGAATTTGTTAGTGTTTCAGGGCATTCAAAAAAGTTTCTTAGGAGATTTAAAACAAAACACAAGGTAACGATCATGGGGGACCTATCACGATCATGACAAAAGGACCAACATAGGGCCACGATCGTGACAGAAGCTCAAGCATAGGGCTACAATCATAGGGAATCTTCTACGATCATGATAGAAAGCAGATAACCAGGCCACGATCATGCATTAAGGGCCACTATCATGGCTTGCATATAGACAGATGCAAAGTCAATTTTGAATTCAAGTTTTTTAGGGACATTTTGGACCCTGAAAAGACACTAGGGTTACCTTAATTGGTAAAGACTATAAAAGGATTATGATATAAACCTTGTGCTAACACATATGTGATGTGTTGTTAGCAAAAATAAACTACTTGTTTTATGTTAAAAACCACAAGTATACAAGTTGTTACTTATAGTAAAAAGCATATATCATCTAAGAGAGATTGTGATTAGGCACCACTTAATTCAAGTTGTGCTTTGTTTAAGACTCAAGTTCAGATAATAAACTGAAAAGTAAACTAAATTAAACAAACTAGTAACAATCAAATAATGTAATAATGGAAATTCGTGAAGAGAATTAATCAAGTTATGGGAAAGGAGATTTTACCTATCATTAATGATAATCTAGCCTTTTATATGTTTACGGGGTGTCAACTCTAGATAATTGTAGGATTGATTACTCTCTCTCGAGTTATAATCATTCCCTAATTTGTAAAACTTACTCAAATTATGGACTTGCAATCTCTCAATTTACAAATTACCTACAATTCTAATTAGTTCTAAAGCTATCTAATAAACAATCGAATCTTGTATGGGATCTCTCTCCATGAAATTACCGACTAGATTGATTAAGTGGTCAATTAGAACATCTAACTCTCATTAATCTGATCTAATCATTTTTATACAATTCATCCTCTCGGTTTGTTATTGAAATATGCAAATACATTAATCAATCACAGCTCCCAAATTATGTAAATACAATTCAACTAGATTAACATTATAAATAAGCAAGATCCTAAAGGAAAAGTTAGAATATTATGAACAACTCGAAATCTATATCCATACAACCCATCTCAATCTTACACATTAAATGAATAAAAAGATAAATGGGAGGGAATGAAAATCAGGTTTCATGATTTGGGAAATCAACAATGTCGGTAGATCACCTATTCTAGGAAGCTTTAGGGTCGGAACCCTCCTCTTCTCTCTCTCTTTTGGGTTTCCAAATGGAGGCAAAATGTAGACTCTCCTTTAGGGTTATATCATAATCTTTTTATATTCTTTACCAATTAAGGTAACCCTAGTGTCTTTCCGAGGTTTGAAATGTCCAAAATGTCCCTCCAAAACTCGATTGTGGTTTGTTTATTTGCTCTCTGTCACGATTGTGGCCCTATGCTCAAGCTTCTGTCATGATATTTGCCTTGATCGTGGCCTTATGTTAGTTCTTTTCTCATGATTATGGTAGGGTACCCATGATTGTGGTCCTGTATTTTGGTCCAGGTCTCCTTTAAAACCCTTCCAAATGCTCTGAAACATTATCAAACTTATCACAGCACCTTATATATATATAATTGAAGCTCAAAAACATGTTCTCACCCAAAGAACACTTAAAACACAAATGTTTATGAACTAACACAATTCTTAACCTAAGCACTCATTAACCGATCAAATTAATCACTAAACACATATCAAATTACCTATAAAAATACAATGAAATCTACATTTATCAACATCCCAACATTTAAACTTTTGCTTGTCCTTAAGCAACGATCAAATACAACCAATAAAATTCTATCACTTCATTTTCACAAAGATTAAAGCATGCAATTCCTCAAACCTTGGCCAACTCACGTGTCAAGCTACTACACACATCATGAATAATTTTCATTGGTGCATATAGGCAAACCCAAACCATGAAACCATCACTTAAAGATAAGTATAACTTCAAAATGGACCTTCTTTATGGATTTCACTCATTTCTCTTAAGTGTTTGATGATTAGTGTTTTGCCTAAATTGTGGGGAACCAAGTCATCATTCTAATGAATGTCTAAAGTGAAAGTTTGAACACAGTTTAGCAGGTTACGAGAGATTTTGAGGAACAGGAGTGTAGACTAGATGGGGAAGATTATGAATACCTTAAGGGAGAAGAAGATGATTTTATTAGAGTTATTAGGAGACCAATGATTTCCAAAAAGGAGTATAAAGGTTGACACAACACCAATTCTTTCACACTAGAGGCATGGTACAAGGAAAGTTTTATAAGCTAATCATTGATGGAGGTAGCCAAGTGAATATAATTAGTAAATCAGTGGTCAAGAAGCTAAATTTTCTAATTGAGCCTTACCTTGAATCCTACAACATCATATGGATTACATCCATTAGATATATTCGTGTCATATAAAGGTGTAAAGTGCCATCCTCTATTGTTAAATACTTGGATGAACATTTATTGTGATGTTATGGATGCATGTCAACTTTCGTTGGTTAGACCATGGAAATATAAAGTAGATGCATATTACTTAGGAAGGGAGAATATTTATCAAAATTTGTGAAGAACTATGTGAAGTATAAGTTAGTACGATAGATGAAAAGAGAGTGGTAAAACCTACCAACACCATTTTAATTTGTTTCATAAGACTAGTTTATGTAACATAACTGACTATAAGCTTGCTAACTGGGTCTGAGCCTGAAACTCCAAGAACTAAGCCCAAGTTGACTGAGCCTCAAACCTAGTTTTTTTAGCCCTACCACCTACAACCAATGGAATTTTTGAAATATTTTTAGAAAAATAAAAATCGGGCTGGATTGGCAACCTCAAGCTTGACCTATTTCCCACCTTACCTAATTACTGTATGAGTCTAAAGGAGAACGAGATCTTGAGGGAGAAAGTAGAATGTGAAGCTAATGGAGTTTGGATTGGAGCTGTACTATCTTAAGGGAAAAAGCCAGTAACTTTGTTTAGTAAAAGGTTGTATGATGGTAGGCAAAAGTGGGTTACTTATGATAAAGAATTTTATTGTGAGATCCTTAAAGACGTGGGAACATTATTAACTAAAAAAGAGTTTATTTTACACATTGATCATCAAGCTTTGAAGTGTTTAGGAAGTCAAAGGCAATTAAGAACAAATATGCATACTAGATGATCAATTTTTATTGATAAGTTACCCTATTAATTGATGCACAAAAAGGGGGGAGAGAGAAATAATATGGTTGCTAATGCATTGAGTAGAAGGATGGCTATATTGGCAACCTTAAGTATAAAGGTTTAAAGGTCTTGAATATCTGAAGGAGTTGTATAAGAGTGCTGGGGATGGAGCTTGTGTTTTGTGAAAAAGTCTTATAATGATTTTTATAAACATTTTAGGGTTTTAGTGAAAGGAAATCAACTTTATCTTCCAAGAACTTTACTAAGGGAGAAGGAAATTAAAGAATAGTATAAGGGAGGCTTAGCTAGTCACTTTCGTAGAGAGAAGACTCTTAAAGAGATGAGAAAGAGATATTATTAATCTAAGATAAGGAGACATTGTTACTATTATGAAGAGGTGCCAAGTTTTTCAACCTTATAAAGGACATGTTTCAAATGATGGTTTGTATATGCCAATACTAGTTCCAAATGTTATTGGGAGGATTTGTTTATAGATTTCACATTAATGCTTCCAAATGAGGTATGGATTCTATCTTTATGGTTATGAACATGTTTTCTAAAATGACACATTTTATCCCTTGTAAAAAGACGGTGGATGCTATAGTAGTTACGAAGCTATTCTTTAAAGAAGTGGTGTGACTCTATGATATTTCTAAATCCATTATTATGATCTTGACGCCAAGTTTTTAAGTCATTTTTAGAGGACCTTATAGGGGTTAACTAATTCTTCTTTTAATTATAGTAACATTGTGTACCCACAAACTAACGGCCAAACGAAGGTGGTGAATATGACTTTGGATAATTTTGTAAGATGCATTTGTCATGACAAACCAAAACTTTAGGATTTCTTGATTGCATAAGCCCAATTCTCCTAAAACAATGTAGTCTATAATGTCACTGGTCGATTGTTATTTTTTATGGTTTACACCAAGTTACCTAATCATACTCTTAATATTATTAAATTACTTTAACCTCTTAATGTTTCTTCTAGTGCTATAAAGTTAGCTAAAGAGGAATAAAAGATTTGAGTGAAGGTGAAGATGAAGATTGAAAGAGGTAATGAGAATTACAAGGCTAAGGTTGATTCACATAGGAGGGCTAAGTGTTTAATATTGGTGATGAAGTTATAGTTTTCTTGAGTAAGAATCGAACTATTAGAGGTCATTATAAACTACAAAAAAGGAAGTATGGTCCATTCAAAATTAAAAAGAAAATCAATGACAATGCTTACATTATTAAACTACCTCTATAAATAGGTAGCACCTCTTGGATATACTAACAATAACTTGGGGCTAAGTTCTTTGATAAGGAGAGGTGAATGTTGAGACATTTGAATTCTTGGACATATTAAGACATTCACTAGCATATGATCATACCTTATCTAACATTCCTCATTGCATTTCTTTCTCTTTTAGCAAAATGGGATATTGACACATATGTGATCATCACTTAACCAAGATCCATCTATGCTAGATTTTGAAAATCTTTTATTTTATTTTATTTTGTTTGTTTGTTATTTTCTATTTTACTCAATCTATTTGATTCCTTTTCTATTTTATCTAGAACTCTTTTTAAGATAAATTATAAGTTTCTCCATTTATCTAAAACTCTTCCTAAGATGAATTAGAGTTTCTTATTTTGTTTATAACTCTTCCTAAAATGAATTAGGGTTTATATAAACCTATTTAAATAACTTTTGATACAGATTAACATAACTCTTTATCAATAAAATTTATTTTCTCTTTGAAAATTTTTATCTTACAATTCTTGAATTGGAATTATGTTCGTTTATCCTTTCCATTACGTCACAGTGAAGCGCACACTTTATTCCATGGAATAATAGGTTTGATGTATTCATGTTATCTCATGATTTTTTTAAAATTAGTTTGATAATTGTATTTACTCTAAGAAGGTGCAAGATGGTTTATAAATCTATGCATTGTTATACATTAATGACATATTAATTGTAGATAATAATAAAGATGAAATTAACACTTTGAAAAGGTGGTTAAGTAGTAAACTTAAGATAAAGAATTTAGGTATAACTAAGAGAATCTTGAGAATAAAGATTTGGAGGGATAGATTGTCAACCTATTGTACTCATCACAACAGAAGTACATTGAAAAGGTGTTACTAACTTTCTAAATAGACAAGTAAAAATCGATTTCAATTCCTTTGGTGGCATATCTTAAATTTTATACTAGTGTATTGCCTATTTTAGACATAAAGAAGGATTTCATTAAGCAAGTTCCTTACTTAAGAACAATTGGGAGCTTGACGTATTCCATGGTATGAATAAGACCATATCTACATACATAGTGAGTACAATAAGTAGGGTTATGAGTAGTCTGAGGAAATCTCATTAAGAAGTTGTAAGTGGACTACATGATACCTACAAGGTATGAGAGATATTTTCTTAGTTTATAGTTTTTGTAGTTTAACTACTAGTGTTATTGGTTACATAGATTTTGATTATGATGGACATATCTTAAAAAAGAGATTATTGACATATTAGATATTTATCCTATTTGGATGTGAAATCAATTAGAAAGTAACACTTTAGACAATAATTACATTGTCTATAATAGAAGTGAAAGATATGTCATTGACAAGAGGTTAAAGAAGGTTTATGGTTAAATGGTCTAGTTGATAGTTTGTGTGCAAACTTGCAAAACTCTGTTTTTTATTGTAATAATTAGAGTGAGTTAAGCCTAGATAAAAATCTTATCTTTCATAAATGAATTAAGCATATTAAAATTGATCTTTATTCGAGATAACATTAAGGATAAGATGTTTTTCTATATATAACATAGACATATCTAACTCAACAGATATGTTCACAAAGCTCCTACCTCTAGAGAAGTTCAAACATAGTTTGGACTTGGTGCTTTTATAATTTAAAGTATTTTGGAACTTGTATTGTAAAGAGAATTTCTTAGTTAAACATTGGAGAATTCATGTTAAGATAGAGAACTATGAGGTATGATTGAATTTTAGTGAACAGTGAAGTGACAATAATTAAATGGTCCTTACAGAGATATGAGACCAACATTAGTCTTATATTGTTTAAAGATATTTCTAAGTTAAAAGCAAACTAGTACTAGTGTCAAATTGGAACAGGCTTCAAACTCATGACATGACTTTTAGAAATGCAAAAAGTAGAAGGTTAATGTACCTAAGCTACTTACATATAACCCTTTTAGTAAATATTGTGTTAAGCGTTGTGTTCTTGGTTGGTTTGTATGCGGAATGATAAAAGGAATGAGAATGAATATAGTGAGGAAAGGGAATGGACATTATCATTATAATTACGATGGTTAGTTAAGAGGAAGGAATGATTACCATTACCATTGATAGCGGTTGGTTTGTAAAAAATAATGTAATTAATTAATTACAATATATTAATTAATTAAATATTGTAATTAATTAATTAGAGTATTTTAATTAATGAATAAATTATGTTTCAATTAATTATATTGTAACTAATTAATTAATTAATTAATTACTATATTTTAATTTATTATATTGTAATTAATTAATTATAATAGTTTAATTAATTAATTAATTAATTACAATATTTTAATTAATTATATTTTAATGAACTAATTAATAACAATATTTTAATTAATGAATAATTATATTTTAACAAATAATAATATTTTAATTAATTAATTAATTACAGTATTTTAATTAATGAATGAATTATATTTTAACTAATTATAGTAATTAATTAATTA
>JANIJH010000223.1:60428714-60447545 GCA_024520975.1 Erythroxylum areolatum | reverse complement strand
AAGTTTGATATTTTTCGATATCGGGATTGAAAGTTATGATCATTCAAAGTTAAGTATTATTTTGCTTTGTTTTGTGAGAATGTACATAAGTGTACATTTAGGTGCAGTGTGCTTTGAGGCAAATTATACACTGATATATAAAGTTGCAATAATAAACTCTACCTTTGTAGTAGATAAACTAACAGCTAGTTGTTTTTTCAATGACCAAGATATCATCCCTAAATTGAATAAAAGCACATAACTTGAAGTGCTTTTTCTATCTTCCACATGTCCAACATAGTCACTATCAGTGTAAGCAACAAGTTCATTATCTCCTCCCTTTCTATAGAAAATCCCAACCTTAATTGTCTTCTTTAAATATCTTAGCACTCTTTTTGCCACCTGTAAATAAAGCTCTGTAAGATTCTTCATAAACTTGCTAGTAAAATTTATCACAAACATAATATCTGGTCGAGTAGCTACTAAATACATAAGACTACCTATAATATGTATGTAATACATCTTATCCACCTTGACTCCTCCTTCATCCTTAGTAAGCTTAACTCTAGGAACAATCAGATTGTGAATAGGATTACCTTTATCCATTCCAAACCTTCATAGTACATCAAAAACCTACTTCTTTTGACTGATAAAAATCCCATAAGTTCTTTGTGAGAGCTCAAGACCAAGAAAAAAATCTCATTGGCCCAAATCTATCATATCAACCTCAAGCTTCAAGGATTTTTTGAAATCTGCCAATATTAGTTCATCATTTCCTATAAAAATGAGATCATCGACGTACATTCTTACAATCAATACCTTGCCTTCTTTTCCCTTTTTGATGAACAACGCATGCTCATAATCACATTTTTCAAAACCTTCCTTCATGAAGTAAGCTTCTATTTAGCAATACCAAGCACACAACACTTGCTTAAGTCCATATACTGCCTTCTTCAACTTGTAAACTTTTTGTTTGTTTCCCTTCAGCACATATCTATATGACTGCTTCACTAAAACTTCTTCATCCAGTTCACCTTATAAGGATGTAGACTTCACATCTAGCTTATGTATAACCATCCTTTTTAACTATAAATACAATCACCAAACGAATCGTCTCTATTCGTGCAACTGGAGAAAAAACTTATGTATAATCTATCTCATATTACTGAGCATACCCTTTCACTATAAGCCTAGCCTTTTATTTATCAACCTTACCTTTTTCATTAAATTTAGTCTTATAAACCTACTTCATATCAACCTTTTTTGCTCATTCAGGCAGCTCTGTAAACTCAGACGTGTCATTCATTTATATTTCTTATATTTCTAGCTCCATAGCTTTTCTTCATTCTTCTCTCTTCACAGCATCTTTAAAGTGAATAGGATCAGCTAATGCAAACATGGCAAAGTAGGCAATATCATCTTTTTCAGAGAGACCTTCACCAATTTCGTAATCCTTCATCCAAGCTGGTGGTCCTTAAATCCTTTCATGAAAATTTGGTGAAACATTTTCATCGGTTTCAACTTCACGATCATATTCATTATTTTGTTCATTTTTAGTGATCACTTTAGTTTCCTCCTCAAAGTCACCTGTTTCCAGATCACGTACAATTGCCTTTTCTTATTTCTTAATCCAATCCCAGCGCTTGTCTTCTTCAAAAATAAAATCTCTAATGATTATGATCCTTTTTAAAACTAGATCATAAAGTTTGTAGGCCTTTGATTCCTCACTAACTCCCAATAAGACATAACTCAAGCTTTTATCAAGTTTAGTTCTTTTTTAGGAACAAAAACATGTGAAAAACAACTAAAAACTCTAAGATACTTAACTAAATGTCTGATTCCACTCCAAGCTTTAGGAGTCATATTTTTTCATTGCTAAAGTTGGGCTTCAATTCAAGACATGCACTGTCTAATTAACTAATTCAAGCCAGAAAGGTTTTGGAATTTTCTTTTCTGAAAGCATACTTTAGACCATATTCATAATGGTTATGTTCTTCCTTTCTTTAACTCCATTTTGTTTTGGGGTATAGGCAGCTATCAATTGTATCTGAATTCCATTTTCATCACAGAGTTTGTGAACTCTTGTAATCTAAACTCTCCCTCTCAATCAGTATGTAACTCTCGAACATACTCTTTTATTTCCTTCTCAATATGGGTTTTGAAACGTTTGAAAAACGTAAAAGCTTCTAATTTTTCTGTTAAGAAATAAACCCACATTTTTCTACTAAGGTCATTAATGAAAGTGAGAAAGCACCTCTTTTAGCTATTGGAGATAGGTTTAACTTGTCCACAAATATCTGCATGCACTAATTATAGAATTTGTGAAGCCCTCCAGTTGCTTTTCTTTGGAAATGAGTCCTTATTTTGCTTTCTGACAAAACAATCTCTACATACCTTCAAAAGAGACTTGAGTTATGGAAGACTAGTCACCATATTTTTTTGTTGAAGAATCTTCAAGCCCTTAAAACTTAAATGTCTATATCTACAATGCCAAAGCTACACCTTGTTTTCTAGGAACGTGTTGAAATAGGTTGATATCATAGCCATAGATACAACCTACAATTTGTACATCTTGTTGGAAGACTTTTTTTGTTTCCATGATCAAGCCTCTCTCAGGATGATACACCTTGCACGTATCATGCTGAAATATAATCGCAAACCCTTGTTCTTGAAGTTGGTTAATGCTCGATAAGTTATTATGCAAATCTAGCACATAGAATACTTCTGTAATAATATGTACTACTCTATTGACTTGCACTCTTAAGTTTCCTTTTGCTTGCACAACCATTCTTCAATTATCACCTAGCTTCGCAAAATCCTTGTAATTTTTAAAATCTGAAAAAACATTCCTTTTTTCTACACATATGATTGTTACACCCCGAATCAAGGAACCATTTTTCTTCTTTAGTGGCCTGCTTCATATTCACATAGGCCATTAATAACATCTCCTCTTGACCTTTTGCATAATTTGCTTCCTCTTCCCTTATCTCTTCCTCGGAAACTTCCAGGACCTCGACCTCTTCTTCTAACTTCATCTCCATAAGTGATCTTCAAAGCCTATTCTTCATCATCATGAAAACCTATACATTGTTCATATGCATGGAAACTACTTTGCAACTCATCAATGGTTAGAGTGCTTATATGCTTTAACTCCTCAATGGAACATACAACATAATTGAACTTAGAAGTCATAGATCGCAAAATCTACTCAACGATAATTTTTTTTTAAATTAAATTGAATTAATAAAGGAGGAGTTCAGTACAACCCCTATCCTACTGCAAGGATAACAAAAACAAACCAAACGACATTGTAGCTAGAAGGCATAGGAATCACGTGGAACATACAACCTCAAGTAAAACACCTCTCGGAAATTCCCAAAATAAGTTATCAAAATTCCCCTAAAAATCCCCCACTAAAGAACCTCCAGAAGTTTCTGAATTAGGACTCGAAGGTTTCTGTCAACTCTTTCTCCAAACGATTAAGGAGGTAAGTGATTTTTTATTTCAGCTTAGTTTCTTCCTCTTTGCGTTCAACTTCAATCATAACTTCTCTTATTAAGGATTCGTGATGGGTCTTTTTCAGGATTTGAGATCTAGCTAATATCTTCTATCTCCCGAGTACTAATCGTTAAAACTAGTGATGGATAAAGGTGATAAGGCATTAACACGTCACAGAGGAGTGATCCCATAGAGTAAGAGCTTTAACTTTATATTCCTATGCAACTGTTGAGTATGTGGTACCTTGCCAGTGTATGTTATACAGATGTAATTTTCAAAGATGTACTGGGTGTTTTTGGAGTCTCGTTAGAGTCTCTAAGAAATTACTAGTCTCTCACTACATTTTTTCTTCATTTGGTTTATGACCAGCTGTTCTCTAATACTCTTAGAGATGAATTCTGTGATTGAATGTAAGCCTTTTTCCCTTTTTACAAATCTTCTGTTATTTCTCTCCCTTCAGATCTCCTGAATGCATGTTGTTATGGCATCCACGTATACAACCTTGTCATGTTTGGATGCATGGTTTAATAGTATCTCTTGTGTAATGGCATCCAAATTACTTTGATAGCAAGTAAGAGAACATAGAGAAGAAATTTGCCACCATACTCCATTAGAAAATTTGCATATGAAAAATAGATGGTCTTTGTCCTCTTCCTCTAGGTTGCAAAGGATACATCTTTCAAAGGAGGAGAGGAATTTCAATTTTGTCATAGTGCTTAGTCTGTCCTTCATGGCTAACCATCTCAAGAAGCTATAGTGTTACTCCAGATCAACTTACACCATCCAATTCTTAGGTTTGTCCCATACTTTAGTTATTTATCTTGTCTATTTGTTATGGCCCATTCCATAGATATATATTCTCTCCTTCATTGTGTCCATACTGTGGTATCGAAAGAGATTTGATCTCCTCTTAGGTAAGATCCCAGTTGCCATTTGCAACTAATTCTTGGATTTTAGCATTTTTTAAGAATCTATCGAGAGTATCCCTAACTATTAGATTGTCAATTAGCGCTCCTTGACCTGACCAATTGTCATACCATAATGAAATTCAGTCTCCTGCCCCTATCCTGTAAGTGATTTGGTATTGAACTTCCTCCTTCAGTCTAAGAATTTGTTTAAAGCACCAAGAGTAGTTGTGTTTAAGTCTAATTGCTCATAGACTACTCATGGAGCTAACACCCTTTAATATATAGCTATGCACCCATTTAATCCATAATGATTTCTTTTCACTCAAAATTCTCCACAACCTTTTCAGGAATAAGCATTTATTGCCTCTTCCAATTGATTCTAACCCCAGTCCTCTTATTACTTTTTTTTTAACATATGTGAGTCCAGTTGACCTTATCAATTCCTCTTTCTCCTTTCCCCTTACTCCATATGAGACATTTCATCATTTTTTCCATAGTTTTGATTAGCCCCTTGGAAAGGAAAAATGTAAGAATATTAATATGTATTTATGAACATAATAACATATTTCAGTAATTGAAGTTTCCCACCATAGGATAACGATTTGTTTGTCCATGAACCTAATCTCCTTTGTATCTTTTCTATAAGGGGTAGACATTCTCTAAAACATAGTCATCTCAAAGAGATAGGGATGCCCAAATAAGTGATAGGAGGATCATGATTTCCCAATCCAGTGACAAGAGATATATCATTAGCTAGATGTGCAACACTCTTCGATAAGATAAAAAAACTTTTTTGAAAATTGATGCTCAGTCCTGATATCTCCTTGAATCTTTGTAAGGTATTTATTAGTAAAGTAATTGGTGTATCAGCCTTACTAAAAGGATTAGATCATCTGCAAAACATAAACTGGTTAATGAAAGCAATTTACACTTGGTATGGAACTGGAAATCTGGGGTTGAAGGGACCTTGTATTTCAACATAAGGGTAAGAACCTCCATGCAAATTAGAAATAGGTAAGGGGAAAAAGGGTCCCCTTACCTACGTCCCCTTTTGCCTTTAAACATCTCAGTGGGACACCCATTAATCATAATCCCAAAGGAAACCATAGAAATACACTCTTTAATTCAATTAATAAAACTGTGGGGGAAGCCCATAACACCCATAGTCTACAATAAAAAAAACACCAACTGACACTGTCAAAAGCTTTCTAAAGATCCACTTTTAAAGTGCAGTTCTTAGGGGATTTTCCTTTTGTGTATCTTTTCAGAAGTTCCTGCAACATTAGGATATTATCTCCAATATTCTGCTTGCTTAGGAATGCTCCTTGGTTCTCAATGATGATGTAGTGAAGCAAAGATTTCAATCTATTGGCTAGGATTTTAGCTCTAATCTTGTAATTGAAGTTAGTGTATGAAATAGGCCTGAAATTGCTCCATATAGAAGTATTATGATTTTTTGGAATCAAACACAAGGAAGTCTTGTTGATCTCTTGAAGGAGTACTCCATTTTTTAAGAATTCGTGCATTGCTTCTTTCATAATTTTCCCTGTTGTATCCTAAGTTTTTTTATAGAAGAACCCATTTAGACCATCTGATCTTGGGTCTTTAGAACCCTTCATTTTTAAACACCACTGTCTCTATCTCTTGATCTATGACATGTCTGATTAAAAGATCCGCTTAGCCTTCAGGAATTTTAGCAGAATGAATGTCCTAAGATCTGCATTGATTATGCTAGCATTTCCTTTAGTTCCTAGGAGTTTTAGAAGTGTGTCAAGGCATCTTGATCAATTTCAACTTACTTATACAAGGTGTCCCCTGATTCCATTTTAATCAAAGTTTTCTTGTTCAAATTCCTCCTTGCCTTAATAGTATTAAAGAAGAACCTTATGCATTTGTCTCCATCCTTGATCCAATTAACTCTAGACTAGTGTCTTAATAATAAGTAGTGATTATCTACTACTTACAAGTAGAGCTTCAAGGGCTCCTTCTCCTCCTTCGCAATAAACTCATCAGCAGGATTGTCAACTAGTGACTTCTGTATGAGTGAGAGTCAAAGTCTAGCAATTTCTATCCCTTAGTTTGTGCTTACACCCTTACTTCCATTTAATCTCTTCAATTCTTGCTTTATCACTTTTAAGTTTTTGCAAACAAATAAATTGTTTATTACCAGTGACTTTTAACTCCAAACCCTTAATAATAGCCTCTTGAAATCCTTCCACTTTGGTCACGAAGTTGTTAAACCTAAAATGGTGTGTTTTAATAAACCTTTTGGAAGAGGTTTTCCACCTTGATTGGGGTATGGTCCAAAAACCCTGGGTCCAAAAACATGGCTTGAGTGTTCGAAATGTTGTTAACCACTTCACATTCACCAAGGCTCTATCTAACTTCTTTATGATAAACCAAGTAGAACTCTGCTTGTTGCTCCAAGTAAATCTATGACCCTCATATTTTAGGTCAGAAATATCCACATCTTTTGTGTAGTCAAGCAAATCTGTGTTGTAGTTGAGTAAGTTACATTTCCCTTCAGCTTTAGATTGATAAATAATGGAATTGAAATCGCCACTTATAATCCATGGGCCGTTCGCTGATCCTTTCAGTCTTCTCAATGATTTCCATAGGTCCCTTTTTAAAAATGTAGTATTATGACCATAGATGAAGGTAGCGAACACCGAAATGTGCTCAATTTTGAATGTCATTTTTATATGCATGAATTGCTCACTGGCTTTCAAAACTTCCACCTCTATAAGATCCTCATAGTAAACTAGGATGATTCTCCCATAACCATGGTATTAGTGATTAGATTTTATCTATCGTTAGCTTCTAAAACAACCTAATTTATTCAAATTTTTTAGTCTAATTTTTTTTCTAAAAGACAAAATAATTTAGGCTTCTCATGTCGGACAAACTCTTTTAAGGCATTGCGCTTTAAAGGGTTTTTTATTCCTCTAACATTCCAAACTAGAAAGGTCATGTAAAATTGGTTTTACGTTTTGAGCCTTTCCTATTGCTCTAAATGCTCTTTCTAGTTTGAACTTATTAAAAAATTTCCTCCTGATTTTCCACCTAAAGCATAAATTCTAACTGTTGTGGCACTTTAGTGGCTGCCTACTGCTGAACTCTAGGAGGATTTCCTTTCTGCAATTCTCCTTTATCTGTATTACAGATATCATATTCTTTCACTCCCTCTATATTGTGTAGAGCTGCCATATTCCTTGTTACCATCAATATTAGCTGTTGATCCTCTGAAATGTGTTTAGTTTGGTTCCCCTCAGTCTGTTAGGTCAAATTCCTATCTACTTGATTAACCAGTTCCTGATCCTCTGATATCCTTTTCTGCCATTCAAGTTCATCAATTTCAGGTTTACCTTTTTGTTATTCTCATCTAACCCCATCAACTCTCCATAATCTCCCCTAACAAAAATGTTCCCTATTAGTTTCCATATTTTTCCTTGAACTTATAGGGATGGTTTCCAATGGTAAGTTACCATGAATTTATCATCTTTGAGGGAATTTCCATCGGCCAACTTTAAAATGGGAATACAATCTTTCATCTCCTTTGAAATTTCCATACTCACACATAATCTAGCATAGCCAACCTCAATATTGTATTCTCATTCATACATATTGGTTTTCCCAAGTAAATTGCTAGCAAGCATAGGCCTTTGGTGGTCCAATATTCCAAAGGAATATTGTGGATGTTCACTCATAGTGGAATGTTCTTTACTTTAATGTTTTCTAAATCCATACCAGGTTGCCAGTTCTAGAGGAATAATGGAAGTTATGAGATGTGACATGGTCCTTTTACCACTTTTAGAGCCTCTGATTTTGCTCTAAAGGTAATAATAATGTTGTCACTTGTAGTGAACATTACCTCTTGTTTGCCTCTTCCTTTCTAGTTTCTTTAGACCCATGCTTGTATTACAGAAAAAGGCGGGCCTTTATCTTTGAAGAAGCTTAAGATCGTTGCTTCCCATATTTTTGCACCCTCTTGTAGGATGTCAAGACTTGGGGCCACCATCACCTTTCTGTCTATTTCAACTAGGGGACTATAGAAAAGAGAGGATTCAAAGCTCTCCCTTACCACATGTTTCCAAGTTTTCCTCTTTTCTGTAAAGTTATGGACCACATTAGCTATTGTGACTAGCTTGGGAGGGTTTAAGGGAGAATCTGAGGGAGGTATTTGCCTCCTAATGTTAGGGGCAAGGAAAGAGGGGTCTAGGATTGCAGGGGACTTAATAGAGGAGGAGGATGAAGGGGAGTGGAAGTTAGAAAGGTTTAGGTTTGGATTGAAGTGAGCTTGTGGCTGATAAAGGGGAGATTCAGAGGAGGAGGATGGTGAAATGCACAAGGGTAAAGGGGAAAATTTAGAAATATTGGGAGGTGTGAGTTCAGTCATGATAACTAGTTTAGGTATGGTAGCAACAAAGCACAAGTTGGAGTAGGAAAAGTTGGTTTAGAAATGGTAAGTAGAAGAGGGCGGGAAAAATGTTAGTGTAGGAAAAGACAGCACTGCCCCTGGACAGGAGGAGCAGGAAGGAGGATGGAGGAAAAAGGATGGCAGATTTGCAAAGTTACAAGGGTAAAAAGGAGGGAAGAGAGATTCAGCTAGAGGACCAAGACGGAGGAGAAGGAAGGTGAAAGCTCATATGCTTCTTGAGCTCAACATCTTAACCGTAACAGGGGATGTTTCTTTTATTTTTCGACTAGGAGTCTAACTTGAGACGTTATACTTTAGTGAAACAATTTTGTTTCTCAACAACAGGTTGATCTCCTTTATCCCTTATTAGCTATGGTAATTTAGCAAAATAGTTATTCACGAATTCCCCAATCTTCATGTGGAGAATTTCAAACTCCCTATGGAGAACCTATAGTTGTGCCCACTTGACCTGAGTTGTACCTTTATATTTCTACTTCATTGAATCTCATATGCTTTTGTTGTATCCTTGTTGAGAATTGTCTCTAGGATTGTATGATCCAATGTTTAGAACAGATAGTTTTTTGTTTTCATGTATAGTTCTTTTCTTTCATGTCTTTCAACTTCTAATTTGCAATGTTCTTCTTTGTATCCGTGAGAGTCACACTTTTTGCTACTGCAAGAATCCTATTTTCCACCAAATCCCATTATTCTTTTGACCTCAGGAAGTGTTCCGTGAGCATTGCCCTGTGATCATAATGCCCATCAAACTTTGGAACTCCTAGTTGCACAAAAGAGCCCTCTATCGCCATTCTTCTATTTCTTCTCACGTAGAAGATTGCAGCTTCTATTGATCAGGCCTTATGAGGAGGCTCTGATACCAAATATTATCTATAAAGAGTTGATCATGAATAGAAGAAATATGGAGGAAAAACACTGTATATCTCAATTTGCAGAATAGGCTATTAAATAACCTTATAAACGGAACTAAATAAAAAAATCAGCAAATAAATCTCATTCACACCTAACCTGAGAAGACCAATTCAAACAAGAAAGAATCCCATAAAAACAAAGATTTTATTAACAGCTCCTAAAGAAAAGGACAAAACCTAACAAGTAAATATTATCATAATTTTTAATCTTTAATTTTAAGTCATTTTTTATTTAAATTATGGTATTTTCTTATTGTAATTTTCAAGAAATTTTAGATTTACTTTTACAGGTGGAGACATCATTTGGTACATAATTTTTTTTTTCTTAAATGTTCAAGTTAATGTAGTAAAATGAATCTTTCCCCTTTTTCCTTTTTTCTTAAATGTTCAAGTTAATGTAGTAAAATGAATCTTTCCCCTTTTTCCACACTATCATTTGATTCGGTCTCATATTTAAACGGGAACTTGAAACTATTATGAAAGTTTGCACTCTAAGAGAAGCACATGTCATTTTTTTTAATTGTACTCTATCTAGCATCTACATTCGGCATTGAACGTATACGACTATGCTTAGCAAATTCAAACCAGTAATGATATTAATCATAGAGAATGGGTCATTTTTATAATGTTTTAAAAATTAAATCGATTAGATTAATTTTATAATAAAAATTTTAAATCAGCTAATTTTTATTTTTTTTGTTTGATTTAGTTTAATATTTTTTGTTATTAAAAATCCATTAATTTATTAATTAATCAGTTAGTTTTTATAAACTAAAATAAACAAATTAATTTTTATTTAACAATCTTCAATCTTTAACTAATTTTATATCTATCTAATATTGATTGAATCTTTTAAACTTAAAATTTGTTGTCTTATCAGTTTAACTGCCAACTTAATTTTAAAAACATTGATATTTTTAAAAGGGAAAAATTGAATATGATCAGACGACGTAGTAGAGTCCTTTAAGTCACCACAAGGTTCATCAGTCATGCTTAATTAGCAGATAATTTCTTTGTTTTTTGTGTTAATTAACACATCACTAGTTGAAGCAGCTTAGCAATAAATTTAAATTCCTTAATATATCCTGGATATCACTAGTTAAAGCAGCTTAGCAATAAATTTAAATTCCTTAATATATCCTGGATATCAAAGGAATCAAGCTAAAGGACAACGAGACTCCCACCAAATGCCACCGGCATACTTAAGGTTCCGGTAATAACAAGAAGGAAACTATGCTTCTGATCATATTCAGAGGAAGTGGCATCTCAGGAAACCGTCTCTTCAAGCCACTACTTGATCTATTTGATGAGGAGATCAATCATTTGTTAAAAAAGATTACATCTGAAATTGCTGATGAGACTGCTAAGAAAAGAGGGTAATCAACTGCTAAGAAAATAAGTCTGAATGAAATAATGTCAATTAAGAAGTTTGTCTATGTAACATTAATGTCAACAAAGAAGGGAATATATCATCATGTTACGTGATTTGTCTACGAAAAATGAGAGTGAAATAGTCTGTAATTATGCAATGATCTGGTGGTTGGGTTCAAAAAGCAATAAAGAATGTCGCAATCATGAAATTGCAATCGATTTAAAGAATGAAATTGCAATGAAGATTTGGTGTTCTCCTTGGAGTGGTTTTATTGCCTTGGTTGGAGATGCCCTTAGCATTTGTCCTTTGCAATTATTCAAGCCACTTTATCAGAAAAAAAGTAAAATCTTGTATACCCTTTTCAGAACCAATTCTGTCTGCCCAGGAAGCTATAATGACATTGCTTAATCCATATATGAATATTTAAACGCATTAAAGTAAAATTTATTCATATACAAACATAGTAACACATAACTGGATGTGGGATAATTAAAAAAAAAAAAAAACTGGATGTGGGAATTTTCCACCTCAACATAGGATCTTCTTCACAACGGGACGAGCTTTGCACATTGCCTCCAAAGGGATAACCTTTGGCATGGTGGATCCGCTTCCTCCTCTCATGTCAATATCGTCACCGGGAACCTTTTTCCAATCAAAGCATTGAATCAATGAACCTAAAGCCAAGCCCAAAACACGATAACCCAAGTTCATTCCTGGACAAGACCTTCTTCCCATTCCAAAAGGAATGAAATTTTTTATCGCTCCATCTCCAATTCCTTCGAACCTTTCGGGCTTAAAAGTGTTCGGATCTTCCCAGACACTGGGATCTCTGTGTAAAGCCCATGCATTAGCCAATACAACCGTGCCTCGTGGGATGTTATAGCCAGCTAGGGTGCAGTCTTCTGATGCCATGTGTGGATCCATAACAGGAGTTGATGGAAACATTCGTAGTGCTTCTAAAATGATGTTTTGAAGATAAGGTAACTTAGAAAGATCATTTTCTTCTAGTATGCAATCTTGACCGATAATATTATCAATTTCTTCTCTGGATTTAATCAGTATTTTGGAATCCTTGAGCACCGAGGCCATTGCCCATTCTAACGTTACGTATATTGCTTCAGTCCCCGCAAATATCATACTCTAAAGAAAGAAGGAAGACAATAAAGTGTGAAGAAGTGCTAATTGTGCTTAATAAAGGGGTAATAATCAAGTTTAGATCTAATTAACAAATCTGATCATATAATTGCGTGACATATCACCACATATTTTTATTTTCTTGCTAATACTTTGATTTGACTACTTCCATCGTAGTAACTCGTGAAAACTAAACTCATTAGTCCACATCACATTATTAGTCATAACGTTAATGTGCTTACCATCACTGCAAATGCTATGATTGATTTTAGGACCATCGTAAACAGTGATCACTATTCGATGTTCTATGTATGGTGCGCTTACCGATATGAATCCTTTGATAATTTCGTCTGTGATATTCTGGGAATCTGACTTTTGCAACAGAAGTAAATTGTTAACAAGAGTTTCCAAACTCCCAGGATGCAACTTGTCTCTGCACTCTTCAACTAAATTTTGCATGAAATTATCCATTCTTTGGTAAACATTCCTCAACCTCTTCTCAAAACGGCCGCCATCAATCCAACTCCAGATGGGAAAGAAATCTCTTGGATTCGAGGTATCGTAAAAGGAGGGTAGTTCCATCATTAACTTCTGAAACTCCCTTGTCTCTTCCTCATTAACATCGTCACCAAAATACCTCTTACCAGCCGTCATTCTCATCAAAATGTTGAAAGACAGATCACGAAATACTGATTTCAACTCTACCTTAGCGAAGTCATGCATCGATTCACGTGATATCTTGGTTACAAGTTGCTTGACTTCGTCTTTTCTAATGCTTTCGAGTAAGTTCAGCCGACTATTTGATAGGAACTCCGACGCACTAATACGTCGAAGGTTGCGCCAATGCTCGCCATATGGTGCATGGTCTATGGCGGTGTAGTTGTAACCTAAGTACTTGCCCACGAGCAATTTTGAGCGATTGGCAAGAACAATATCATTTTTGGTGAAGCATTCTTCAATGGTGGACGTCGACGATACAACAACTACTGTTCGTGACCCAAATCGGAGGGAGAAGATTGGTCCATATTTTTTGGCTAGATTGTAGTAAGTGAGATACATTGGTGGTTCTTGGAGATGGAGGTGACCGATGATTGGAAGCCCAGGTGGGCTCGGAGGCAGATTTTTCCTTATCGTCCTTGCTC
This sequence comes from Erythroxylum areolatum, assembly GCA_024520975.1. Classification (NCBI taxonomy): domain Eukaryota; kingdom Viridiplantae; phylum Streptophyta; class Magnoliopsida; order Malpighiales; family Erythroxylaceae; genus Erythroxylum; species Erythroxylum areolatum. The sequence goes on along the minus strand of JANIJH010000223.1, from coordinate 60,434,166 downwards.
GGTGGAATCTTTGGGCGAGAAACAGGAACATAAAAGAAATTGCAAGGAAAATGGTTGTGTCCATCATTTCGCTTTCTTTAGGAATCTTGCACACTGCAGTCGCAGAGGGTAAGGGGGTATCCGTATATATACACTACAACAAACGTGAGAAAGACTTCAGATTTTTTTGTCTAATTTTATAGATTCTTATGTCTCGTAAATCTCAGCCATTTATTTACGTGAATCTTGAATGAGTCCTGCATAAATAAACGTGGATTCCGCATAAATAAATGATTGAGATTCATATAATAGAATAAAACACTATAAAATTAAACAGAAGATCCTATCCCATAAAAAATGGCTGTTAGTTAAAATAATAATCCAATTATATAGTATGGATGATAATATACCTTAGCATGTCATACTATTATGGATTATCAATCATTTGGCCACCTAGAGATAAATAAATATAAGGACACGAGTGCCATGTGACCTAAAATATATATTGTTTATATGGCTGATAATTTAAGTTAGTAGATTTTTTTTAAAAAATCGTAGCGGTTTATTTATAAATAAAAGGAAAGTATACAGAACTGCTGGTTAACAAGCGATGGGTTTGCTAATCTTAACCTAATAAGTGATGGGTTTGCTAATCTTAACCTACTAAAAAGATAATGTTATTTTTCCCAAAAAAAAAAAAGATAATGTTATTCCTGCAAATAGAGTGGACTTTAATTAAATTGCATTTCAAATTAGTCCATAATCTCTGACTCCCAACATAGATATCATTTTTAATTTTAAATTTGATCCACTATTAAAAAAATTAAATTTAAGTCTAATCTATAAAGTTATAATTTTTAAAACTTTTCAATAATTATAAAATATAAATTATTTATTGTTCCATAAAATTATTTAGAAATAAATATAATGTCTTAGAATAATATATGTGAAATATCAATCAGAATTACTAACAAATTTAAAATAAATAAATAACTCTAAATTTTCATAATTTTGTTTAAATAATGCAATATTAAATATATATCAATTAATATAAAATATATATTAGACAAAATATATATTTAAAGTAATTTTAAATTTCATGTATACTTTTCTTGCTTTTTTATATACTCTAAATTCGTCTCTTAATTTTTATGTTAAGTTTTAAATCTAAATACCATAAATGAACTAATTTTTAAATTTCAAATCTTTAATTTTAGATTTAACCTATCGAGCTAAATGCATTGAGTTAATTCATATGAATCTAGTCATGTACTTGAATGTTAAATGGTACATATATATCTTGTCCATCAAAATTAAATTGTTTTAGAGTCCTTCATCTTTTGTACATTAATTATTAAATTGTAACAAGTTAGATAATTTATAATATTTTCATTTGCTTTGTAGAAATGTTCTAATTAATAAAATTTTAGGACCATAAGATTATTCTTTCAAGATTACTGTAATTTTTTGATAACTTCCAATAAATAGTTACGGGATTGTTAGTCAATTATTATATCAAGATTGAAAGTACAATATCAATAAAATATTATACTGAATATTTGATTTACTAATAATAATTAGTTGTAAATCTACTCTTGATTTTTTAAATATTTTTGATCTTCTATTTTTATACATTGATTATTTTCTATTTTTTGTGCTTATATTTTATGTATCGAGTGTTCTACTTGAGTAACAATAGACAAACTTTTCTTATTATTCTAAGACTAATGTTTTGGTCTATTTCCAATAAGACTTGCAATATAAAACTGATACACTCCAACTAAAAATGATAAGCTAGAATAATACACTCCAAACAATAGAAGTACATATTTGATTTTGTTTTAGTATCATTTGTCATAACAAAGGATTGTTTGTATGCCCCATCTGATGATGAATAGTATGCCTAGGGCAATTTGTAACTCATCACCACATCTTACACATGTTCTAAATTGTAATTCCTTAAGAACATATATATGATACAAGATAATATAATTCAAGGTCATTATTAGTGGTTATTGACACTCTAAATTGTACACCACATGCTTATTAATTTTTGACCGTCCATAATTCATATAAAATACTTCAATTCACATAAACTTATCTCAACCCTCATAATTATCAATTTAACAAAAACTTAATTACGTTGAATAGTCAAAATTAAGGTTCTCCACATATCCATAAAAATTAAACGATATAAATAATTAACTAACACTATTGAAATATTTAATATGTAAAATACAAAATAATTAACTTAGAAAGTCTTAACTATATATGAAGGTACCTTAAAACTCGCTTTGAAGAATAATTGGCAGAATATACTCTAAAATGCGTTAAACAAAACTCGTTAAAAATAATGTAATTACTACAAGAATTTCTTCTCCTATCTTCTCTTATCTTTTTGTACTTTCCTTAAATCTTCTTTTTAAGAATTGTCAATAAATAAACGATTTAGGTACTCTAAATTGTTGACTTTTGAAAGATTCGGCTAGCATATCAATTTTTTCAATTAGTCGAACATCATTTTACAATTGTGTAGGTCTAGTTAGTGGATATTAGTTATGTAATGTCTTATTAAGGTCCTGGAAATTTCTATTGTTTTTTCATAGTTTTTGAAATTAGGTATTTTTATAAAAATTATTATTAAATTTATGGTATTTGATAATGACAACAAAATGATTCTTGTAAGTAGATCAAGGATATTTTCTTTAAGATAAGTGGATCCCTTTTAGTTAAGAATAACTTCTACTCTTAGAAAATATAATAGTGGACTAAGATCTTTAAGGGAGAATAATTATGCTAAGGACTTAACAAATTGATCCAATAATTTATTGTTACTCATAGTAATTACTATGTCATCCATATACACTAATAAGTATAGATGCTGACCATTGCAATTATAAATGAAAAGTGAGGTATCAAAATGATAATTATGAAATACAAACTTGATAAGGAACTGCTCTAACTTATGATACCAAACATGGAAGCTTATTCAGTTTGTAAATTGCTTTTTCAAATTTGTAAGCATAACGGGGCCAATCTTGATAAATGAACCTTGGAGGTTGACTTATGTAAATGGTGCCATAAAGATAACCTTGTAAGAATGCATTATTTATATCCAATTGTTGTAGCTTCTATCTATTACTGATTGTAAGACTAAGCACAAGATGCACTATTATTGATTTGATAATAGGATTGAATATTTTATGATAATACACTTATAGCCCTTGAAGGAATCCTTTTGCAACTATCTATACTTTACATCTTCCAATTAAGCCATCATAATTATATTTGGTATGGAAAATACATGTTCATCCAACTACAATTTAAACAAAATTATGTGTAACTAACTTCTATATTCCATTTCTAACCAAAGCGTCATATTCTTCTAACATTGTTTGATACCATTTTAGATCTTTAATGGCCTGAGTGGCAATTTTTGGTTCAAATTTTCCAAAGGTTTGCAAGCAAGTGATAAGTTTTAAACGTTGAACAAGTTTGTGGATGTTATTTTTGGCTTATATTTGAGTGGATGTTATTAGTAAGTTAATGGTTTCTGGTGAAGCTACAGATTGGTTTACCTAAGTTAAAGCTTCACACTAAGGTTAAGGTTGATTGGAGGTTGAACCAATAGATGGAAAAATGAGTGCCTAAATGTGGAGGAATCTAAGTTAATAAGGTAATGGAATCATATGTCGGTGAAAATGAATTTAAGGTTTTAAAAGGAAACACTGATGCAACAAATTTGACATTTCTTAATGTATATATTTTAGCAAAGGTTGAATTATACGAAAGGTAAGCAATTTGTATTAATGAGTTTCCAAAGAACACACATGACTTTGATCTTTCTTCAATCTTATGATTGGTACAGAGACAAAGCTAGGGATAGTATAAATAACCAAATATTTTGATTTTGTATAATTTGGTGTTGTGCCAAAAATGTTCTCATATAGTGAATCAAGATCTAAAGTTTGAGTAGGCCTTCTATTAGTTAAATATACAAAAGTACCAAATGCATGTTACTAAAGTATATAAGGAATGGATGTATGAGTTAGATAAACATATTTCAACAATGTGAAGATGTCTTCTTTTAGTGAAGTCATTGTGTTCTGATGTATGTGGTGGGGATTTACAAATGAGAGATATCATTAATAGATAAAAATGTGACAAAACTCTATTATAAAGTTTTGATAACATGATTGAAATGCTTTTCAACTATAGCTTTAAATCTTAGGAATATATCTTTGGCTTCTAATTTTTGTTTTAAAGGATAGAACCAAATACTGGGTATAATGATCGACAAATATAACATAATATTTAAAGCCATCATAGAAGTGATAAGATATGTCCATACACATGTCAAATGATTTCAAAAGGATGATGAGAAATAAGGGATTATTTAGAAAAAGATAAATCATTACTTGTGTTACAATGATATGCATTACTAGAAGACTTAGACTCTAAAGATGATGATAAATCTAAATTGTGGAATGACATAATGTGATTTTGAATTAAAAATATAAGGTTACCTAATTTTGAATGTCACTTAAATGATGTGGCTTTGGATGTGGAGAAGGCAAGTATGGATGAGTTATTTGACCAATCATACACTCCATCATTGGTTTTACACTTCAAACACAATAAACTAGTGTGAAGGTCCTTTGTAAGAAAATAAGAGAGTAAGAATTTAATAGAAACATTGTTTGAATTCCAAAATTGCTAGATTGAGATTAAATTATATTTCAAGTTAGGCACACGATGAATATTATCTAAGGAAAACTTAAAGTTGGGAGTGTTTAAAGAAGAGGAACTAGTATGGGTTATAGAAAGACTTGTGTCATCTTGGATAAAAAATGTCATTAAAAGATTCATATGGTATATGAAAAGATAAGTTGCTTAGGTCAAATATGAGACAATGAGTTACAATATTATGCCTTAGACATTTTTAGTTTAATGTAGAATAGTTTGCTTAGGGCTGAGATGAAGATGTTAAGCCTATGATGAATTTCCATTCTGTAATTAGAACCACTTGGTATAAGGAACAATTTTAGCTTTATGGCCTTAAATTCTATACATTTGACAATATCCTTGATAAGGACATGGATTCTTATTAGAATGTGATTCTGATTTGTGTTATTATGATAGGATAAATTATTTGAGCCTTAGTTATTTGAATAGATAGGATAATTAGAGTTATTTCTTCTTCCATTAAAGATTTGGCTGACATAGTTTGGAGAGGCCAAAAAGTGAGATGGTTTTGACTTATCGTCAACATCAGAAGCTTAAAAATGGAGAACCTTTTTCATATAGTTCATCAAATGGTATGGGATTGTCCCTGGCTTAAACTGCACGAAGTAATCCTTCATAGTCATCAACGAGGGAATTAAGAATCTTATCAATGTTGGACCAATGGTGGTTGACAAATTAAATCCCACTTATGTTTTGATAATAATAAAATGTATAGAATTGTTTAAGA
>JANIJH010000223.1:60411237-60422868 GCA_024520975.1 Erythroxylum areolatum | reverse complement strand
AAAAAGGGGAATACACAATTCAACCCCCCCCTTCTCGTGCATTCTATATCGTTTTATAAGTATTGTATTAACGTGTGATTCACTTCAGATCATTTGGACAAAACCCAGACCACTAACATTCAACATAAAACATACATACATTCATACCATTCTTTCAACACAACCATTTTAACAAAGAAATTAACTCTAAACATATACAAACAAAACTTCTCCAACTCATCATTTCATTACTAATGCAAAAAAGTTTGAAAAAGTTTATTTGCATATCAAAAGTCACACTATTGGCTTATTACAGAATATAAAATGCACCTGAAACAATTTGATGCTTATGCTTAATATGATCCTAAATACCAAAAGTTTCTGAACTAACTTAATTACTAACTATAGCTATCTTGGAGTTGCCAAATGCCTTGCAAGGTTAACAATTCTCTTGTTCTACTTTTTCTTCACCTGCGGAGTGGAAGGTAATGGGGTGAGCTGCTAAGCTCAGTGGCTTATACATTTATAGCCATTGGCTGTGAGCCATACAATTCAAGCATATACATATATATTCATTCATATACATTCATAACTTATTTTAGCTAGCAAGTCAATCATCCACAAATTCTAGTTCAAATATTCATAGTCAAGGATGTTATCACTTAAAGCATATCATGTACATTTAAGCATCAAAACATAACATTCAATTATGTATCATACTCGACAATTCAAAGATGCAATGCACAAACAAATGGCTCGAGATTTCCGTAGAACCAAATGGATAAACTGGAGTTCATACCGTAAATAAAACAAGTTTGATTTCTCAAGATCTCATGACCTCAAACGCGCAACCGGGAGAAGGTTATAGGTCAACCTGCATGTGACTAACGAAACATTCCTCTCTTGCCCAAACACAATCAAATTTCAATGCTTAACTCATTTCACACGCATTCATACTTTTCATGCTCATCATGCTTTCTCATCTTTTCATTCATACAAAATTCCATGACATGTTTCAATGGCATAATTTGATCATAATTCATAAATCACAATGCATTTTCAGCAATCACAATAATTCACTATCAAGCAAGTTAACACGCAATACCCATGTATTCAATTTAAGCAATTTAGCATATATTCACCCATAAGGCAAACTTGCCCATAATACAAAAGACTATAAATATATTACCCCCCCTAATTTGCTCGAAAATCCAATCTCAAAGTTGTCTTTCCTCTTGCTCTTAGATCGGGTTTGCTTGGTTTCCTATAACAGACCAAGTTCTCATTGAAACAAAATTCAAAGGAAATTTGTAAGGCTTCAAAAATCAAAAATGCTAAAATTGAACTATAACCCTTTCCGAATTCAAACTTTTAGGTCAATTTTCCATTATCATTTTGATCCAGTAAATGAAGGAATTTGGTAATACCTCCTAGAAAAATGTTCTTCATTGCCTTAAGTTTCTAATGATACCAAAATCATTCAATTTGGTTCAATAATCAGAAAGTTATACCCCAAACATTTTTGGACTATTCTTATGCTAAAATAGTATTCTATGCTCAACTTCCATCCAAAATTTGAAATTCTTAGAGACTGAATTAGAACTCAATTTCTTCAGACAAATTGTATCTCTATGTCTCTAGTTTACTCCAAATCAAAATAACTCCATTTGGATAAATACACAAAAAGTTAGCCTAAAATACCGAAGCATGTTCAAGCTATGCCGAGAAAACTTCGTCGTGGTGAACCAAAAAGTTGGCTTCGACAAACTTTGATTTTCTTGCAATTTTATTGTGGCGAACCTCAGAGTTGGCTATGGTGAACCATGGGAACTTTGCCGCAGCGAACTTTCATAGAATGGTGACTCTTCTTCCAAATTTTTTCTAGATTCCTCACCCCTAACATCTTACACCTAACACATCTTATACAAAATCATCCTTCCTACTTCATTTTCAACTTCATTTCAACTCAATATCATTCACAAACCAAATCATGATCTATCTTTGATCATTAACCCAAAATGATAATATTTGCATATACAATCATCAACAACTTTCTACACATATTCACTTCATTTTTACCTCTAATTATCACTAATATGCTTCATCCAACAAATCAAGGAAAGAAGGGTGCTTGCACTTACTTGTTTATCCAAATCTTCTTCAATCACCATAAAACCCTAGCTTAGAAATCCCTAAAATTCAAAAATGATTCTTTAGTTCTTTCTTTCTTCCAACACAAACCCCACACAAATCCATTTCTCTAAACCTTTTTTCTAACAAAGCAAGAAGGAGAGATGATTACCTTAGTGAAGCCTCTTCCTTCTTCTTCTTTCCATGTTTTCTTCATTATTCTCTCTTATTCTCTCCCTCTCACGATGCTTCTCTTCTTCTTTTTTTTAAACAAGACCACATTTTGGTATTGTCCTTCCAAAAATACCCCTCCTCTCGTTTGGTCTTCCCATTTTGCCCATTCTTTCATTTACCTCCTAACTCCTTTAATCTTCTTAAACACTATGTTAATTCTAACTTAATTCAAATCTTTCCATCTAATTTCAAATCTCTATTTATTCCCACCAAATTAATGACTCAATTCTAAAAATAATGAAATAAATAAATCAATAATAATTGAAAAAATTTCAAGGTCCATCATGTACATACATGATGGATCTATATCCAAATTTGTTACATACAACTCTTATCTCATTAAATTTAATCCTTTTAGTATATTGTGAAGGATCCAAAATCTAAGATACCACTCATTTCCAGTCCCATCCATAATAATTTCTATGTAGTAAGGATTCCTTTGCATTTCAAAAAATCATGTGACTTTCATAATCACTCCTATTTTGCTTGATATGTGGCAATAAATCTTGGTCATCCTTGTTGATATAAACTCTCTAATTTATCCAATTTCTTAATTATTCAATTAAATGTTATGATGTCTTTATCTCTTGTTTTGAAGGAAAAAGTATTAGCCTTGTACTCCATTTATCTTATCGTGTTTCTACAAAACTTTTACAACTTGTTCATGGTGATCTCTGGGACCCTCACCATTAATATCTTTTTCCCATTTATCAATAATTTATTATTATTATTATTATTATTATTATTATTATTATTATTATTATTATTATTATTATTATTATTAATTTTAGTTGATATATATGGATTTTCCCCTTAGCTTAAAATTTTCATGCACTACTTTGTTTTCAAAATTTCAAAATTACCACTTAATATTTTTTCACCCTTATTAGAACCTTTAATACAATGGTGCTCATGAATTCATAACAGACACATTTGCCCAATACATCTACACCTATGACATTACCTTTCGCATCTGTTACCCTTATACTCCTTACTAAAATGGTTTTGGTAAATGCAAAATTCATCACATTATCGAAACATGTCTCACTGTCTCACCCTTTTTCCACCAAACTAAAGACACGTTTATAGAGTTGACTACCAAATATTTGTATGACTATGTTTGGTTTTAATATATGGCTATTAACGATTTTGAAATTTTTGGTCCTCATATTTCTCTCAATTTTAATTATAGTTATACTACATTTTCTATTTTGACTATATTATTTTCATACTGAGTTAGCAACCATATAAAAACATATCAATAACCTCCACTTCAAATTTTATTCTTTGGTTGATTTTATTAACAGAAAGTATTAGATTAAGAAAATTTTAAAATTTATGAGTTTCGATTAGGAAAAAGTTAGGAATAACTACACAAAGTAATAGAATTATGTATGTCATAATCTCAATTATTATATATAACAGTAATTCTAAATATGTAGTAAGTAGGGATTGTATCCACTAATTTAATATATTAAATTTGGCAATTTAATGGTTTTTGAAAAGTTTCATGAACAATTTGATGTGTGTTGTGGTTGTTATGTAGTTAGCATTATACTGTTAGATATAATAAGTTTTTGGAAAAGAATAAAGGATCAAGGAATGAGAAAGCCAAAAAAGTATAAGTCATAGTGCCTTTGTGCTAGTATGAACCACCTCTATGCTAACAAACTTTTTCAAGAGACATTTGTTAGAAGTATAAACGCCTTTATGCTAAGAAGAAATGTTTCTATGCTTATATGTAGAAAATAACAAAACATTAGTGTCTTTGCTTTAATACGAGTGCTTTTGTGCTATGAATAAGAGTCTATTATAATTGATTTTAAGCAACATCCATGTGCCATTATAATAACACTCTTATGCTAGTGCAATTAAATTTATAATACAACTTTAGAATTGTAGTTACCTAATTTTAAAAAGAGAGTATAAATAGAAAGCTTTATGACTTTTGAGAAAGAAGTCGACTTTTATGTTCTTTTGTGAGACCTTATTTTTTACTTTTTTAGCGGAAATTTGAAGATGAATAGAACATATAGGAAGAGAGGAAGAAATTATATACAACATCCAGAGACATAATTCAACGTTAACTTTCCTTCAATTCTGAGTTTTCTTTCTCTTAAATTGTGATTCAAACCATGTTTAAGTTGTTATTTAATCTTATGATGTTCTTGATTTCTTTTCTCATGCTATGATATAATTAGATTATAAATTCTTAAAATTTTCTAGTTTTAATTAAATGATGTTTTGTTCTAATTCTATGTTGAATATTTTATTTTATGATTAATGATTGTAATTTGCTTGATCAATAATTGTATGATTTGTGATTCAATTTGAAACTAAGAATTAATAATTTAATTTGAAGTTAATTCAAATATCATAAGATTTTTATATCATAGTGATATTTATAAAATTGTGTGTAATGCTATGAAATTCTTATTGTTAATGAATTCTATAGTTTCATAGTTATCATAGAGATGTCAATAACTTGCTTATTGGTATATATTATAGATTATTGACAAAAACTAGGAATCATTAATAAAATTCACTAGCAATATTAGGATTAGACATTAGTTGACTAAACTTGGTAATTCAAATAGGAGTACCCTTGGTGAAACTGAAAGACCTAGCACTATGTTATTTTGATTGTTAATCATTCTATGTTCCTTGCTCTTTATTTTTTAAAATTGTAACTTTTAATCAAATACATCATTTCATTATTCAAACCAAATTAGAGTTAGATTAATTTTGGAAGCAAATAAAAATAATTCTATCAGGACAATACTTTTTTTTATTATGATACTACTTGTTCATGACAATTGATATTTGTGATAGAAAATTCAAAACAAGTTTTTGGCACACTTATATTGAATTGTATTATTTATTAATACCAATACCAAATGACTTAAGTTTTACTTTAGATTTTACTTTTTATAATCTCTTGTTCTTATTTTATGTTTTATATGAACTTCATTTTATGAGGATATGAACGTTTGGGAGCAATAATCTACTTCCTCTTATGTGAAAGATATAGTGTACATGTCAAAACAGTAGAAGAGAGAAGAGAGAAGTTGATATTTAGTCATTAGAATCTATGGATGATTTTGAGGGCGTAAGAAATAGGAATGACAAACCAACAAACTACTAACCATTGAACATGTTATAGGTGTTCAATCAACCGACATCATTGTAAGATTATGCATTACCACTGACCTATATTCAATCAATAACCATGATGCATACTATTGAAGCAATAATTTTGAGCTAAAGCTATAATGTTGAAGATGGTTTATGTGATTCAATTTAATGGATTGTCTAGTGAAGAACTTAAAGCTCAAATCATAAGTTTTCTTAAGATTTGTGATACTTTAAAATACAATGGAGTTAATAATAAAGTCCTTCACCCTCACCTACTTTCTTTCTCTTTTAGAAACAAATAAAAGATTTGGTTGAATTATTTCCCTATAGATTCAATCATTATTTGAGATGATTTAGTTTAAATTTTTACTTCTAAATTTTTTCCACTAGTTAAAATAATGGTTATGCATATTAAGATCAACAACTTTACTCGGTTAAAAGGTAAGACTTTGTATCAAGTTTGAGAGAGGTATAAAGAGTTATTGAGGAGGTGGTCTTATTATAATGTTATCTAAGTTGATAAATATTCATAATTTCTATATTGGAATGAGTAACAAAAAAAAAAACTTTAGTTCATGCATTTGCAAGAGGGGGCCTAATGAGAAAAAAAAACGAAAAAGCATATGAATTGCTTATAGATATGACAATTACTAGTGTCCTAATGAAAGAAATATGACAAAAAAGGTAATTGAGATAAATAAGATAGATTTTGCTACTAATCTCACAACCTAAATAGGTTCTCTTTACATACAATTACAAAACATCCATATGACAACCAATACTATCCAAGAATTTTCTCTAGTTTGTGAATTTTGTAATGAGCCCAACAAAGGTTGTCACAACCTTTTTGCATGCGTAGAAATGGAGCAAGCCTAGTATGTAGAAAATTTTAATAAGAAGTATACAACACTTATCATATCAAGTTAAATCAAGGATGCTCTAATAATCCAAACTTGTCTTGGAAAAAGATGAACCTAGAATATGGAGAAAAAAAAACTCAATTGTTGACATCTCACATTCAATTTATGAACAAGAACAAGACTAATGTTTAGAACTACTCAACATATATAAAAGTTTAGAAGTATAAATTAGTCAAATAGATTGTATGATTTCTTAAAAATTTCAAAGAAAATTAGCTTATACTTTTGAGGTGACTCTAAAAAGATATGGAAATAAGCTTTGCAAATTAATCACCATAGGAAGTGGTAAAAAAAATAAAAACACTTATGAGAGATGAAAAATTAGATAAGATTAAAGAAAACATGTATTTTCTAGTAAATAAAAAGGCAAATTAAACATATGCTCTCAAGAACCATCCTTTAAATTCCTCAACGTCTGAAGAAGATGGTGATAAAAAAACAATTTGCTAAATTTGTTAATGTATTCTAGAAACTTCATATGAATATCGCATTTGTAGATACACTTGAGCAAATTCCAAGTTACATGAAGTTTATAAAGAATATTCTTTCATATAAGAGGAAGCTTAAGAACTATAAAATAGTTGCATCTCTTGCAATGTACAATCTTATCTTATAAAGAAAGTTGCTTTGCAAATAAAATTGCAAAGGAATTTCACCATTCAGGAATGTTATTTTTAGCAAGAATTATTTGATTTAGTTGTAATTGTAAGTTTAATACTCTTATCTATCTTTGAAAAGTTGGATTTAGCTCTAACAAGACCTACCATAATGAAATTACAATTGGTTAATAGCTCTTTCAAGTACCTTAGAGTAGTAATTGAAGATATGCTCATCAAGGTTGATAAGTCTATCTTTCTTAGATTTCATAGTTCTTGACATAGATGAAGATTAAGATATAATTGTCATACTTAAAAGAGTATCCATAGTTATTTAAAGAGTATTTATTAATATTCACAAGGGTGAATTATGCCTTTGAGTGCAAATAAAAAAAACTTTATTATATTTATTAAACTTTAAAGATTAGCTTATTACAAGAGTGAGTCTTTTATTAAAGGATAAGAGAAGTACTTACTATGGATGGACTCCTTTAAGTTAATAGAGGAAATATTTCAAAGTCTTGGACTAAAAATTCCATCTTTACTAGAATTAGTACTCCATAGCTATAGTAAATGATGATGACGCCCACTTTTGTTATCCAAAAGTTAATAGGCAAGTAAAGGTTTCCAATCAAGTGGTTAAAATGATTTTAGAAAAAAAAAGCAATCTCTCATAAAGTTAGGCTAAAAAGAAAAATAATGCTTTATGGGCATGACATTACTTATTTATTAATTTTTTTAAAAAATAAAATTTGATAGGAAGTTCATATTAAATTTAAAAGAGAATCTTTTAGTAAATATAATTGTAAGATGAAGATAGAAAAGTAACAAGTTAACAAATACTTTATCATAAGATGCGAGGTAGAATTATATTTCAAGATAGGTATTCTTTACGATTTTCTTTCTTTCATGATTGAAAGAGATTTAAACTAAATTTAAAAGATAAACTAGTTAATAACTTGATATCTTATTTGGTGAAAAATGAAGTCAATTTTCTTATACAAATGTTATATTATGACATCTCATATAGAAGGTATTAAATTTAACATTAAAAAAAGAGAGAAAAGGTAAAAGTCTTTACAAATTTATAGGAAAAATGATTACAAATCAACTTATCTAGCTATTTTTATGTTTATGATTCTCTTTAAGAATGACAATAGGTTGAGAAGCGGGATATGACTTGAACTTGATTCAAAGTTCAATTGAGCTTATGCTCAGGCACAATTTCGCTCAAAATATCCAAACGTTTTGATGTGGGAAATTAAACTATTTGGACTAGACCTCGGGTTGATCCTCTTAGTTCCAATATAGTCTGAAGGTTAGTCAACATAGATTTGACCTATTAACTTCAAGCAAGCTAGGTCAAGCCTAGATTATCATCATTATGGGACAATAAGTGCAAACTTATAGATTAATTTCATATCAAAAAGAATATAATTTTTTTAAAAGTGGAATGAATAGTGAAATTTGAAAAGTGAGTATTAAAGATAAAAAATTTTATAAGCATATAAAAATATTATGAATCAATTCTTAATTAATTATTTTTAATCCTATAATTTTTAAGTCTAAACTAGAATTATTATTTAGTTAGTTTGAGCTTCGAATCTTATATAGATATTTAAATCTTTATAATTTTCTTTATTCAAATATATCAAAAATTCAAATTTTACCTTCAATTTATTCTCATTAATTATTAACAAAACTAATAGTAAGAATGCTAAAGTCTAGCATTATTCTCCCTTTTAGCATGACGCTAATAATTTTCTTGTCCTAAAATGAAAATCCTTCACAGATGAGAACTCTAGTCAATGTAGCCTTCAACGCTTCATAAGGAATTACATTACATTCATCATGTTTACCAAAAATTAGTACAAGGTGAAAATCTAAAAGGATTTGGTTTCACAAAAATCTGCTTCTGTCGTAGTTACTTTGAACTGTATCTGTCAGTTGCTTGACATAAAGCAACTATGTCAATAACTATTAATTTTCCAGCACAAATAGAAAAAGAAAAAATTAAACACAAAATAAAAAATTGATAGTCATAGATTGCGGCATGTTTTGTGGGTAGTTTAGGATGTGTTTGGTGGATAAATTTAATCGATTAGTGTGTGTTTAGGTTAGAATTGTGTTAGTTAAATATTTTTGTTTTATGGGTTAAAGCAAGCTTTTGAGCTTCAATGTTGTATATTTGAGGTTCCTTGAAGAGTTTGCTAGTGTTTTAGGGCTAAAATTGAAGAATGGAGGAGTTTCGAAGAAGATCCGAGCCAAACAGAAGGCCACAATCATAGCCAATATGCCACGTTCGTGACAGAAGCCTGGACGACTAGCCATGATCGTGATAGAAGGCCAAACAGGGGGCCATATTATGCCAAAAAAGTTCTAAAAAATTACCTAGGCCATCCTACTTGCAAGTATACGAGGTAGTTATAGTGATTATCTAAGGGTCATCTCCCATGGAGGTGAAATTGGTTAACTAAAATTAATTTTTAATTAAAATTAAAAACAATGTAATCATAAACACTCTATCCCAAATTATTGAGTGAAAGCTTTAAAGAAAATCATGAAATTAGATTCAAAAGTAAAATGATTCAACCGGAAACAAAGACGAGTAGAAATCGAAGTGGAAAACTCTTGAGAATTGATTGCCCTAATTTAATTTCCTATACATGATTAAGGGGAAATGATTGGACAATTGTCATACTCAAATTAACAATCTGGCCCTAAGATTTACTTGAATAACTAACTAATCTAACTTTCATATTCGACAAGTTATCACCCGAGTTAATTATGGAAACCCCCGTGAAGGCATTTGTTATGTTACCACTGCGACTAACATTTTGATGTTAGTTATGTTGGTGAAAATTGTCACCACTTTTCTCGTTTTTTATTTCTCTTTTCATGCAAAATTTTCGTGACTTTCCCTTCAAACTTCATGCAAAACAAAATAATCCAATTAACATTTATGTAGTATTCACACCATTTCCACTCAATTTATCTCATGTTTAGATAAAAACACAAGGATTGTAACTAAAATCAAGATATGAAGGCAATTAAAAGCAATAGAAACTAGACACAATAGGCCATGATCATGGCTTGCAAGACAGACTATGCAATCCAACTTTCTAGACTTCATTTTTAGGGATATTTCATATCTTTTTGGCATGGGAAAAGACCTACATTTTCCCTAATTAGAAAAGACTATAAGGAGAAAAAGAAGAAGACAGAAGGGGAACCTCCACTTATGTCATTTTGGGAAAGCTTCAAGGGAGAGAAGAAAAAGAGAGAGAAAGGGAGGGAGGAAGCGGGTCTTCCGACGCTGCTGCCTTCTCGGGTTGTCTGACCCAAGTTCTTTCTCTTTTCTATCTTTATTTTGGTTCATTAAAGTTTGAGATAATGATGGATTGTATGATGATGAATCTTAGATTGTTATGATGTTATAAGTTTTCCTTTAGGATTTGAACTTGATTAAATGCTAATATAGTTATTTGTATGATTTTGTGAATGGCACTATGATTAATTGCGGAATTTTCATATTTCGGTAATGAATTGAGAGGGTGAATCGGATAAAAATGATTGGGTTAGATTAATGAGACTTAAGCGATCTAATAAACCATATGATTAATCATATCAGTTGTTGTGAGAATAGAGATCCTATGTGAGACCCGGTAGTTTATTAGAAGGCGTAAGATTTAATTAGAGATGTGGGTCTTTTATTAATTGAGATATTGCAAATTCCATAATCAAGTAGGGTTTATGATTTAGGATTCAATGATTATAACTCGAGAGAGAGTAATCCACACTACAATAGTCTAAAACTGACATCACAATAACACATAATTGACTAGATTATCATTAATGATAGGAAAAATATCCTCTCTCATAATTTGGTAACACTTTTTGGTTAGTTACCTTTGTGACTTTTGTTTTGCTCAATTTCAATTTCTTTTCTGTTGATTTTACAAATTAATTTCTAGATAATCACTTTCCTGTATTTATTTTTCTTTGCAATTTTATTTTTATTTTCATTTTATTTATTTTTCTATGCCTTAGATAATATAGGATTAGAATAGTTCACCTTCTTCATGGGATCGACCCTTCATATACTTCAAATCGTGACCGGTGCACTTGTGATATTTTGAAGGCTATAAATTGTAAAGCTTGCAAAATGATCAACAGGTTTTTGGCGCCATTGTCAGGGAGGTGTAGGATTAGTCTAATTCTTTTAATATAAGTATTAGGGGAAAAAAGACGAAAGTTTGCACGCATTGTATAAGACACATCAAATCGAACATCCCAAGGTATGAATGGGGAATCTCAAGAGTTGAACGCTAAGAAGAGATGGAAAGAACGATAGTGGAGGAAATACATAATGGATAGCAACAGAACCTTATAGACTACATGAGGCCACATCTCAATGTTTATCGTCAAGGGATTACATGACCGCAAGTGCAAGTGTTGGGCCCCAATTCGCATTAAGCTTGTTTTCTTTATTTTGAGGTTTAAATTGATAAATTCCTTTTAGTTAGAATAATTTGGGATTTTAGTGCTCAGTTACTGATTAAAAATTGAAAGGATTTAGTTAAAATGATAATTTTAAGAAGTTCTTAGAAATTAAAAAGAATAAGATGGAGTTAGGG
>JANIJH010000223.1:60393065-60411137 GCA_024520975.1 Erythroxylum areolatum | reverse complement strand
AGGGGAAGAGAAGAGGAGAAGGAAAGAAGTTATCAAGGTAAGTTGAAATTCTGGTTTCAATTTCATCTTTCTTTTTCAATCTGTCTTTCACCTTAGAGAATGAATTTGAAGAAAATCAAAGAATGAAAGTTATAGATGTAGTTTTAACATGACTTTTGTGAAAGTTTCTTGACAAAATAGTGACTAGAGCTCTAGTTGTGCTTGTTTCCCTAATACTGCCTGTGATAGACCCAACTACAGGAACCTTGTATTTTTTCCTGATTTTTAAGGACCTTAAAGTTTGAATTAGTGAAAGTATAAAACATGAAAAATATTAATGTTTTTGTGAAATAGTTTGGTTATAAGATGTCTTGATAATGATTTATTAAAGGTTGAGTATTGGTTGCTAGTGTGTTTCTTACCAAAAACAGGACAAATTTTGGATGCATATTATATTTTAAAGGGAGATGCATAACTATGTGACTTTTGGATATTAAGACTAATGGAAGTCTAGTTTTATGGGGCATAAGAATCATGGCATTTGGATCTTTGTAGAGAGAGTTATGCATAAAAGAAGATAACTTGTTCGTAAAGGAACATTAGGAAGAAAAGGATGTAAGCATTGCACATAAGGTTAGGTTAGCTTGATGGTTAAGGAGAAATTGAGGTAAATTAGTAAGTGAATTCATTGATTAGGAATGAATTTGTTTGTGGTGTTGGTGTTGAATGTATGTTAGGAATTTAATAAATGGATTAGTTATATTCTGTTTTGATTTTGATGCTTGAAAGACCATAATTTGTGAATTACCAAATGAATTATTTGAATTGAAATTAGAGATGAATTGATGAGGAATTGAAATATCTTTATGGTATAATCAACAAACTATCTTGACTGTGTCAAAATTTGAAAGAAAAGTGGAAGCAAAATGAACTTGAACTTTCGGTTCACCCATCCCACGATCATGGGAATTGCATTGGTTCCATCCTATAATAATGAAAATGCTTGGCAGGGAGGAAAAATTGTGTTTTGTGTTATGGTTGAATCATATAAGGATAAGGAACTATACATTGGTGTATTTGGACTTGATTGAGGCTTCAAATGAACTTAGTTTGGTGATGAATCAATTAGCTGAGTGTTTGATGAGTTTAGGTTATTAATTGATGTTATAATTTAAAGAATGGATTGTTTGGTATCAATGCATATGAATTTGGGAAGTATGAGTGATTAAACCTAAGTTTCTTATATCAATTTGTGACAATTTCATGGTTTTTGTTATACTTTTTGGCTCTTATTATTGGATTTTGTGCTAATTTAGCTCATGAGTGCTTGTTTTGAATTAATGTAGTTTGAGGGTAAAATTGTCACAAATAATTTAGTAATTGCACTAAATTGTTTTTTAGAACAATTGATACTGTAAACTACTATTTTTCATTGTAGGACATTCAAGGAGTAGAGTCAAGGAGTGAAGACCAAGAGCACAGGTGAAGGAGGGCAATAAGCAAAGTTCGCCATAGCAAAATCAGTAGATCTTTAAAGAAAACTTTCAAGCAAAATTTGTTGCTATGAGAATAATGATTTCACTATGATGAAATCAACAGACTATTGAGGAAATCTTTCAAAAAAAGTTCACCGCGGTGAACTCATGCTTTCGCTATAGCAACACGTTCGAATTGTTGCAGACCCAGACCATTTTTGGAAAATTAACCAACTGTACAACCCAATCCAACAACCCGTTTTAAAAAAAAACCTATTTTAGGCTAACTTACAAAAGGAGAAAGGAGAGCAGACAACAACAACATCCATATTCCATCCTCTTCATGTAGCTATTATTCCATCATTGTCTCCTTCACATCCATATCCTTTTCTTCCATTTTTCACCGTCGACTTCTACCATGGATGTCTCTAGTTGCTTCTCAGTTGTGAAGTCTCTTGAAGCTATCCGTGGCTAGAAATTTTTCTCCTCTTGAAGATGTAGCAATGGCTAAAGTTCATTAGGCTTAAAAGGGGAGTAGCTTAATCCATGTTTAGCTATGATTTATGAAATTCATAAGTTTAGTATTTGTAATTTGTATTTGAACATGCTTGATTATAGTTTAATCAAGTGTTGGATATTCAATGTGTGGTTTAGGTTTGTTGATGTAGAACTTTAAGTTTAAATATATAAAGTCTCATATATGTCTATTTGTGATCTTGTTGATTCTCTTTTATCTTGGATAGTTGTGTTTGATATTGGGTTGATTCTAGATTCCAAAGTGACTTGTTACCTGTACTTATCCACTACACACACTAAGAGCATTTAACAGGGTTTTAAAAAATGGAGTCCCATTGATTAAGATCTTGGACTTAAAGAGTTCTTTAAGGTTTACCATTTGAAACTTAGTGATTTCCAGTCCCGTCAAAATTAATTTCGAACTATGATAGCCAAAGCTTATTTTCAAGAGGATCCTATCACTCTTTGATTATTTGTTTTAATCTTTCCATTTTCTATTCCTAAAATTCCAAAAATACATTTTTCATATTTTTCTTACAATTCCATTTAATATAGTTAATGTTTTCGAAGATCAAAACCCCCTCCTTATCAAATTAGCTTGCATTTCATGACACGTAGGTTAACATAGGTGCATTCGTTTTAGGTTCTGATTAAGTGAGATGACCTGAGTTTGCATCCTATATTGCAATCCTTGTGTTATATTTTTTTGATTTGACCTCTAAGGTACGAATAAAGGTCCGAACCAAAATGGCACTATTGTTAGGGAACCAAGAAATTGGTTCTGTAGGTTAGCTTTTGTCATTTTACCGATAAGTGAGGTTAAGAGCCTTTTATTTAAATTGCATTCTAGATTGTTAGCTTCATACTTGTCAATAGTATAGGATTTCAATTTCTTGCATAGCATCAAAATTTTGAAAATGCAAACAAAAGGATACTAATTTTTTGTGCTTTTCATACATACCATTTTTGCACCCACATAGTTTTGAATATTTCTTTTGATTGTTTTTTATCCACGCATACATACTTTCACACACCTACACACTTGCACTCATCACATCTCATTTTTATTTGACTCTGTGTGCTTGCAAGTCAATTTTTGTTACCTTTTATTTTTGTTTGAGTTGTTCCCTTACATTGCCAGAAAAGCCAAACTTCTACCTTTCTACCCTAAAATTGAAAGACAGTTGAGAAAAATAAAAAAGGACAGAAGAGGAAAAGAGAGAAGCAAGGTAGTTGTTGAAGAGGAGAATATCTCAGTGGAGTCTAGTCAGCCAAGTAGTGAGAGTGAATCATTGGAAGGAGTGATAATAGCTGAAAACCAAGCTTTTCTACAAAACCCTAATCTAAATGCTAACCAACCTAAGAATGGTGATAATGGACATAATGGGGAGTAGGAGCAAGTTGGTGAGAATAATGGAAATCAAAGTAGGGGGAACATTAGGGAAGCGACTACCTCTGATGTGAATTATGATCCATTTACTGCTGATTGCCTTAATTTTGATGTGAATTTTGAAGTTAAAGAATTACTTAACTCTCTTCCTATATTTCATGGCTTGATAGGAGAAGATCCCTACATCTACTTACAATCGTTGTCCATGATTTGTCAGAGTATGAAACTAGTGGGAGCTTCGCTTGATCAAGTACTATGGAAAGTTTTTCACCTATCCTTGAAGGGTAATGCAAGGGGGTGGTATATGAGCCTTCCAAGACATGTGGCAAAAGCCTACCATAGTTGGTCTAAACTTAGAAAGGCATTTTTGGAAAAATATTTTTTGGCCTCCAAAACTTCATCAATAAGAAAGGAGATTTACTCGACACGTTAAGATTATGATGAGTATCTCTACGACTTTTGGAACTGTTTTCAAGATCTGTTGTCCAGAAGCCCCCATCATTAAGTGCCTGATGAGCAGTTAGTGCAATAGTTTTAAGATTGACTGAAAAGTCAAGACAAAGGTATGTTAGATGCAGCATCAGGAGGTTCTTTGATTAACCTCATGGCTTCGAAGGCATTGGATCTAATTAAGAAGATGGCTTTAAATCACCAATAGTGTAGTGTTAGAGATACTAGAGGCATACATGAGTTGGGAGTTTCAACAACCCAATCTAGAAAAATGGAAAGTTTGGAGTCTAAGATTGACTCTTTGGAAAGTAAATTGACTTTGCAATTGTCCTTCATCGCTGTAGAGTTGAAAAACATGAGTGTGCATCATCCAACACCTTCTATGGATTATTGCATCCAGATGCAATACTTGTGGTTAAGTAATGCACATATCTAGTGTCTGCCCCAGTCGTTATAAAGAGGTGTCCGTTGTTTATCAGGGTTGGCCCAATCAAAAATGGGACCCCTATTCCAACACCTATAATGAGGGATGGAAAACAAATCCTAGGCTCAGTTGGAGGAATGAAGAAGGAAGAGGTCCAAACAGATTTCAACAAGGTGGAGGGGCTGGTTCTTCCACAAACTAATTCCATAACCAGCAACAACCTCTAATTGTTCCACTAAAGGAGGACACTAATCAACTTCTGCATAACATTATGGTGTTAATAAAGGAGGAGAGGACTTCAAGTAACAACCAGATCAACATCATAGCCTCTATGATTCAATAGGACTCTTCTGAAAATGCTGCTTAGTTCAATGCTCTATAAAAGAGAATGGACCAATGGGAAATGAAGGATGAGAATATCAACTCCTACGTCACTCAACTATCCAACAATATGAGTGAGAACCAAGCTAGGAGCGGTGGAACTATTCCCTCTAATACTATTATGAACCCCAAGAGTTTGAATGCCATAACTCTTCGAAATGGGAAGCAAGTGAGGTTCAGCAATCAAGATAAGGGAGTAGATGAAGAGGAGATTGAGGGTGAAGAATTGCCTTCAACAGTTGCAAGAGCCAAGAAGTCTGAAAGCTTCAAAGAGAGAGCACTTCTAATTGAAAAGGAGTCTAAACCATTAAAAAGAAAGGAAGCAAATTTTGAAAGTAACTAGGAATCAAACAAGCAAAGAGCTCATGAAGCCAATGACAAGGAGGTAAATCTTAAAGACCTGCCTTTTCCTAATTTGTATTTGCTTAGAAAAAGGATGACTGATACTTAATAGGGGAAAGATATCATTGATTTATTTGGTAGAGTAGAAGTCAATAACCCTTTGCTTGACCTTATGAAAAGGCCTATGTATGCTAAGTACCTTAAAGACTTATGCATCAATAAAAGGAATTTCATACCGAATGAAAGAGTGCACATTAGCTCAAATGTGTCTGTATTGTTTAAACCCCAAATCTGTGTAAAACACCAAGACCCTGGATCTTTCACTATCCCGTGCACCATAGGTAAAGTTACCATAGGAGGAGTCTTGCTAGATCTAGGTGCAGCCATTAATGTTAAGGCTAAGTCTATCTACACTTCATTGGGAGTCAAAAGTCTTAAGTCTACATCTATAGTTCTACAATTGATTGATAGGTCTCTTAGGCATCCTATGGGCATTATAGATGACATTTTGGTCCAGGTTAAGGGTTTGGTCTTTCATGCTGACTTTTATGTGCTTTACATGTCTTCTAAAGATGTGCAGGATACTACATTAATTCTCAGTAGACCTTTCTTAAGGATTGCTAGTACTATGATTAGCATGAAAGAAGGTACCATCACCTTAGAGGTGGGAGATCAAAAAGTGTGCTTTAGCATGTATGAAGCAATGAAACATCCTAAGGAGGATTATTCACTTTTGGGAGTTAATATGCTTGATACTGCTATTGATGACACTTGCTCCAATTTTGAATTTAAAGAGGATTCCTTTGATTCTGAGTTGCATTCACTTTATTTTTCTAACTCACATGTGATTTTAACTTTTTTTATTGTTAGTGATGATCCTAGTTTGAAAAGGTTTTCTGTTAATTTTTAGGTGATTTTGGCATTATGGAGACTGACATCGATGAGGAAATCGCTAAAGGTATTTATTTAACAAAAGTGTCTGATTTAAGGGATGCAAAAGGAGTTGGCCCAAGTCGTTGCCACCATAGATCAACATGAGATGGGTTCAACGTTTAAAGTAAAAGGAGATTGTAGAGCCAACAACATGGAGCCTGAGCTATCATTTGTTTAAGAAAAGGGGAGTAAGCTTTTCTCTCTTGAACTTCATAAATTGATTCCTTCTGTTGTGCAACCTCCTATGATTGAGTTGAAAACCCTACCCCTACTTTAAACTATGCCTTTCTTGAGTCTAATGAAGAATTACCTGTTATAATTGCCAATACCCTATCTCATAATGAGGAAGAGAGACTTCTTGCTTTTGTGAAAGAACATAAGAAGGCTATAGGGTGGACTTTAGCAAATATACCTAGAATTTTCCAAGCTATTTGCACATATAAGATCTTATTGTGTGAGGGTTTAAAATCTGTGAGGCAGACCTAAAGGAGACTAAACCCATTTATCTTAAATGTGGCTAAAAAAGAAATCAAAAAATTTTTGAGTGTAAGGATCATATATCATATATGTGATAATGAGTGGGTCAGTCCAATATATGTAGTATTGAAAAAGAGTGGGATAATTATGATAAAAAATGATAGGGATAAGCTTTTTCCTACTAAAGTGCAGAATTCATGACATGTATGCATAAATTATAGAGATTAAATGATGTCAAATAAAAAGATCATTTCCCTCTTCCTTTTATGGACCAAATGCTTGAAAGACTTGCATGCAAATCTCATTATTGTTTTCTAGATGGTTTCTCTGGCAACTTTCAAGTACCTATTGTACTAGAGGACCAAGATAAAACCGCTTTTACATGTCCTTTCGGTACCTTTGCATATTGAATGATGCCTTTTGGTTTATGTAATGCTCCAAGGACTTTCCAATGTTGTGTGATGGCTATTTTCTATGAATTTTTAGAAGAATGCCTGGAATTCTTTATGGACGATTTCGTAGTTTATGGTGATTCTTTTGATACTTGTGCGAAAGTTTTAAAAAAGTGCATTGAAAAGAATTTGATTTTGAACTTTGAAAAATGTCGTTTCATGGTCAATGAGGGTATAGTGCTAGGTCATTTGATTTCTAGCAAAAGGATTGAAGTTGATAAAGCTAAGATTGAGGTTATATCTTCTTTTCCTTATCCTGCCTGTGTTAAAGATATAAGATCATTTCAAGGTCATGCAGGATTTCATAGGTGGTTTATAAAAGATTTCAGGAAAATTGCATTACCTCTTTCCGCACTTTTACAAAAAGATGCAAAAATTGAGTTTGATGATTCTTGTAGGAATGCCTTTGATAAGTTAAAATCAAAACTCATTTCTCCTCCTATTGTTGTTGTTCCTGATTAGAACTTGCCTTTTAAGCTTTCATGTGATACTTCTAATTGTGTTGTAGTAGCTATGTTGGGCCTATGTGAGGAGAAACTCACAAGAGTTATTACATATGCCTAAAAAACACTGGATCCAGCTCAAATCAACTATACAACAACTGAGAAAGAGCTATTTGCAGTAGTTTTTTCCTTAGAAAAGTTTAGGTCGTATTTGTTAAACTCCCATGTGATCATTTTTATTGATCATGCAGTTGTTCGATATCTCCTCAAGAAACCACAATCGAAGCCTAGATTGATAAGGTGGGTATTGCTTCTCCAAGAATTTGATATTGAGATAACTGGAGTAACCCCTCCATTTTTGTCTAAGTTGCAGCCCAAAAGTTAAAGAGCAAAGCTAGGTATTACATTTGGGATGTTCCTCATCTATGGAGACTGTGCAGTGACCAAGTAATCAGAAAAGGTGTGCCTAATGAAGAATTTGATGCTATAATTTCAGCTTGCCATTCAACGGTTTGTGGTGTGCATTTTAGTGCAAGGAGAACATCTAGAAAAAATTTAAATTATGGTTTTTATTGGACCATCCCTTTTAAAGATTCATTTACCTTTTGTTGACCATATGAAAAATGTCAACATTTTGAATGGTTAGGTAAACGACATGAAATGCCTCAACAACCTTTAATATTTCACAAAATCTTTAATTTATGGGAGATTGATTTCAAAGGTCCTTTTCCCCCGTCTTTTGGCTTTGTATGTATCCTTTCAGCTATCGACTATGTATCCAAATGGATAGAGGCTATACCTACTAGAAAAGATGATGCACAAGTAGTGTCTAAATTTCTTAAGTCCAAAGTTTTTTGTTAGTTTGGGATTCATAAGGCTGTGGTTAGTGATAGAGGAACACACTTTTGTAATAGGGTCGTCGATAACCTATTTTTCAAATTTGGAGTCACTCACAAAGTCTTTCGCTATATACCACCTACAAACCAATGTTCAAGCTGAAATATCGAATAGAGAGGTAAATCACATCTTGGAGAAGATGGTAAAGCCATCAAAGAAGGATTGAAGCTGACATCCGGAAGAAGCACTGTGGGCCTATCGAACTGCCTACAAGTCACCAATAGGCATCTCCCCTTACCGTTCAATATATGGCAAAGCTTGTCATTTGTCAGTGGAGTTGGAGCATAAAGCATATTGGGTAGTTAAGTGGTGCAACATGGACTTGGAATCTTCTAGTATGGAGCGGAAGCTACAATTCCAAGAATTAGAGGAGTTAAGGCTAGAGGCGTACGAGAATTCTCCCCTTTATAAGTAGAAAACAAAGTTGATGCATGATAATATTCTCCAGAGGAAGAGCTTCAAGGAAGGAGACAAAGTTCTATTATTCAAGGCTCGTTTCACTTTTAAGCATAGTAAGTTCAACTCTCATTGGGATGGGCCATACTTAGTCACTAAGGTATACAATTTTGGTATGGTAAAGCTTTTCCATGAGGAGATCGGAACTAAACTCAAAGTGAATGGCCAGCTATTAAAGCTCTGTCATGAGAACCAGTAACCCCCTTAATCATCAATTGTTTCTTTCCTTTACTTATTTACATACTCTTGTTTTGTGACTGATTATGAAATTATTGGATGCACTAGTTTATTGAACAAGTATGGGGGAGAAACCATTTTAGTAGGACATTAGCTTAGTTATTAGTTTATGTAGTAGTTTTTCAATTCAATAATTCCCATGCTAGTTCTATCTCCTATTTTATTTCTGTATGATACTTCTTCAACTTTGAGAAAATTGATTTGATTAATTGTGTTGCACTTTATTTTGTTGAGCTTATCTAGTCGCTGATGACTTTGTATATGATCTTTAAGGTTACTGAGTATCCAACTTTTGTCATTTGTTTGAGTCATATTTCTCATTTCTTTCTTGCCTGAATTTTCCTTTCTAGTAAACTTCGCCAAGGCGTGAAGTCCATGTCGCCGCGGTGAACTTACCTATTTTCTTCATATTGCTCTCGGGTGAATTTTGCCACGACGACGTCACACCTTTCGGTTTCTTCCACGCCATGGCGAAGAAATCTCTTTTCTTTATGTTCCTCTAAGGAAAATTTCGTTGTGGCATACATTCCAGGTCGCCGCAGCGAACGCCCCATCATTATTCTCTATTTCTTTCGGGTTAATTTCGCCGCAGGATAAGCTATGTTAAGTCAAGAAGTGATCCGAGCCTTAGTACTTACCCTTAAAGGTCAAATTAAAAATATATTCCAAGGATTGCAATATAAGTTGCAACCTCGGGTCGTTTCACTTAATCAGAACCTAATGGAATGGACCTAAGCTAGCCTATATATCATGAAGTGCAAACTAAATTGGTAAGAAAAGGGGGCTTTTACCTTTGGAAAATCTTAACTAAATTAAAAAAATAACTATAAGGAAAATGTGTCAAAAGTATTTTTTTTTTGGAATTTTGGGAATGTAAAAAAATTGGAATATAAAAACAATGATCAAATGGTGATAGTATCCTCTTGAAAATGAGCTTGGCTATCATAGTTCGAA
Source organism: Erythroxylum areolatum (assembly GCA_024520975.1). Lineage (NCBI taxonomy): Eukaryota > Viridiplantae > Streptophyta > Magnoliopsida > Malpighiales > Erythroxylaceae > Erythroxylum > Erythroxylum areolatum. The sequence goes on along the minus strand of JANIJH010000223.1, from coordinate 60,401,331 downwards.
ATCAATTTTTGATGGGAGTGAAAATCACTAAGTTTCAAATGGTAAACCTTAAAGAACTCTTTAAGTCTAAGGTCTTAATCAATGAACTCCATTTCTTAAGACCTTGTTAAATGCCCTTAGTGTGTGTGGTGATTAAGTCAATGCAACAAGTCATTTGAGGACCTCAAATCAACTCAATATCCAACACAACTATGCAAGATAAAAGAGATTCAACAAGATCACAAATTGACATATATGAGACCTCATATATTAAAGCTCCTAGTTCTACATTAACAAATCCCACAGTACAACGAATATCCTACACTTGATTAAACTCTTATCAAGAATGTTTAACTACAAATCACAAATCCTAAACCTAGGAGTTTGTAAATCACAGCTAAACATGGATTAAGCTACTCCCCTTTTAAGCTCGTTGAACTCAAGCCGTTGCTACATCTTTAAAAGGATCGGAAGGTCTAGCCAAGCATAGCTCCAGGAGACTTCACCACCGAGAACCCACTAGAGATACCCATACTACCAACTTACGATGGAAAAACGGACGAAAGAATGTGAGAGAACAAAGGTGTCGAGATGAGAGAAGAATGTTGATGCTTTTTGTGTTAGCCTTTTCCTTTTTTACTGCTCCAACTTAACCTAAAATAGGTAAGTTTCATGAATTGGATTGATGGAATGGGTTATACAGTGGGTTTTTTTGTCGAGAATGGTCCGGGTCATGCCAGCTCGAAGGTTTCATCGCAGTGAGGAGATGTGTCGCCGTGGCGAACTTCATTTTCAACTCTCGCCATGGTGTAAACAAATTCCTTCGCCACGGTAAACTTTTCCCAAAAAATTTCTATGTGAGTTCTTCATACATCTCTACGGCGAAACATTAACGTCACCACGACGAACTTTCCTATTGCCTTGTTGACTTGTAGACTTATCATCTTCATCCTTCACTCCTTATCTCTACTTCTTGAGTCTCCTACAATAAACAAATGGTAGTTTGCAGCATCAGTTATTCTAGAAAATTAATTTAGCGCAATTAATAATTATTTGTTACAATTTTACTATCAAACTGCATAAAGTAAAGGCAAACACTCAAGAGTCAAATTAAGCATAAAATTCGAAAATAAGAGCCAAGAAGTGTAATAAAAACCATGCAAATGTCACCAATTTATATGAGAAACTTTAATCAAATTCCCCTAAACTTAGGCCTTTGTACTCCTGGACAAAGTTTATAAAAGTCAAAGAGATGCAAGTGCATAAGAAAATTTCGACCTTGCTTAAAAATAACAACAAAAAAGTAGTTAAGTCAATTCCTAAGAAATCAACCCAGGCATACTGTAAGACCGCGATGAAAATAAACACTATAAGCATTTAATCCAAGAGATTAGGTAAAAGAGATTTTTCTCAAAGTAATATGTTTAATCTCTCAAGTCACTTGTGTTGGTATAATTTAACTCTATAATCTGCTTAGTTCATTCATTTCCATAAGCTTGTGATAATTTTACCTCTCCACCACAAAAACTATAATTTCGAAAATCAACAAGATTTTTCAAAGTTGTAATGTACGGAAGGCTAAATGAGATGGATTGAATGGGAGAATGAAAAAGAATTAGTACATGCACCTCAATTACTTGTCTCTTGAAACAATCTCTAACTATTACTAAGAAAATATTTACAAAAACAAACATAATTTAACAATTTTTTTTACTTTTCTCTTTTGAGAAAATTTTCTACTTTTTGCTGTGTGCTTTATTTTTTGAAACTCTTTTCTTTCTTTTCTTTTGTATAGAAACCCTTTCTTTTTTCTTCCTTTTTTTATCAACTCAAGCAAGAGATGAGATACTCATAAAAAATTGTGAAATATGCATGCGCTCAAAAGGAGGCTTAAAGGGGTTAGCAAAGGTTAAGTGTTTAGGTTACTGTTTGGGTAATTAGGGTTTGGAAAGAAATGCCTCTATCATATTAACAAAATTTTAGTTTCTCAAGCTTTGATCAAGAATTAAAACAAGTTTTAGAGAGATATGAGATTAAATAGATACACACGAAATTGAAAGAATTCAGACCCAAATATCCTTTCAACAAGGGTAGTATCTCAATTAAGCAATCTCAAGGTTTAAAAACACATAAAGCTACTTCCTCAGTGTACCCTCACTTGCTTCTCGTGAAAATATCAAAAATGAAATTAATCAAAATCAACTATCGTTTAAAAACATAGATGGTATTTAAAAAAACACAAGAATCACTTTGAAATTTATAAAATCGTCAAGATACAAGAGTGAAAAGAATCTAAATTTGGAAGAATTATTGAAATGAGAAAATTTAAAACAGTTTCAAGATAGCGTCGCCGCGGTGAAGCCAAGAGTTCGCCATGGCTAAAGATCAATTTCCTAACGTCACCGCAGCGAAGAATGATAGAAACATGCAAAACAAGCATTTTTCCTCGATTACCAAGTTTAAAAATATTTGCATACTATGCACAAATGACTTGCACAAGTGGTTAAATGGCCAAAAATGATGCATACACAAGAATTTCAAATTAAAACATACTCCCCTACACTTAAACATCATATTGTCCTCAATGTAAAGAACAATTAAAACAATTAGGCATGGAAAGGGAAGCATAAGGCAAAGAAAGAACAACATACTGAAAAAAGGACATAGAGGAGTAGATAAATATGGCCATTAAGTTTGTATATGACAAAATATAACTGAGTATCCGAAAAACTAAAAACTAAAACAAAATGAAGGAAAACAAACGCAAGCAACTCGAGCTACTCCATAATAAGATCATTCCTAGCGCCAAAGGGACCTGCTCTCGATATGCCAGCACCACTGAGGGGATCATCTTCATCAGATGGTAGCTAAAAGTGAAGGTGCTCAGTGAGCAATGCATCCATCCACCAGTGATACTGTCTATCTCTCTCCTATTGGGCTATCTCCTGAAGGATGGTGTCCTGGAGAGTAGCAAGATCAGCAGAAAGGCAATCGATTCAGCCAGCAAGGGTCTGTATAGGCACGGTTGAGGGGTGGCCTTAGATGGAGGATCCTCCTCAGCTGGTATTGGAGCTGTAGAGGTTAGAGCAACATTAGGAACCTGGGCCAAGGGTTAAGGTGGGTGAATGATGGGATGTTTGAGGCGGGTGTATCTAAACAGAGGGGTCGGGTTAAAATAGGTATCATTAGGGAATTTCAGAACATTGTGGTCCTAGAATAATTTTATGATGAGATAGTAAAAGGTAATGGCATTGGTGAATTTGGAGGTGGTGATGGAGTCATGCAGAGCGGAGGCAATGGCATTAGCTATGTCGACTGGGTGACTAGTCATGAGAAGGTAAAGGGGGAGCGCTTGTTGTTTTGTGATGTAGGCAAGATGGGTGGTAAAAATGATGTTGTTACATATAAGATGGAGATAAGGACAAGCTTCAAGTCAGAGATCGGACTATTTAAGGTACAATTGGTAGTACCTTGACCGATGCCATTCAGCGCCTTGACAAAGGGTGTGAATTACATCATCTGAGGGGTAGTAATGGATGAGTTGGTCGTAATGGCAACGGATAATAAGAGGAAGGTTATAATGGCGATGAATGCTACCGATGGTGATTAAGGGCTTTAACATCACGAAAACTAAGTTCCATGCTATTATGGAATTAGGCATATGTATAGAAGTGGCAAATGATTTTATCGTTTCCTTGATCTCAAGGTTGTCCTAATCCCGTAAGCTGAGAGTTGATTAGTTGTTGGACAAAAGGATGGTCGAGTGGAGTTAAAGGGAAAGCTAATGAATGGCCTATTGTTCACTTTTATGGCTAGTTCTGTAAAAGTGAAACCATCACTATCCAAAGAACTGGAATCATTAGGTGGACTAGAAGGGTTAGCTGGGGTAGTACGGGATGGAAGTTTTACACGAGGCACTGTTATGCAAAGTTTCACATGGAAATATAATATAAAGAAGTATTAAAACAAATATCCTAAAGAAAATGAAACTAAAATGGGAAATGGAAAAAAGAACTAAATAATAAACTTAACCTACCCTAAACAATACATACACTAAGAAGAAATAAGGAAAAGAGTGGAAAACTTACGAAAATGGAGGAGAAAATCGCTAGAAGAGTTGGAGGAGGTGTATCAGTGGAGAGCATCGTGGCGAACCAAAGGGGAAAAGATGGAGAGGAAGGGGGGTCAGTGTTTATAAAGAGTTTAGGAAGAAAATTACTAAAAAGGACAGATGGAAGATGAAAGGTTAAGAGAAAATAAGGGTGGAAGGGTAATTTCACCAGTTCATTTCGCACATATTGAACTTTCACTACGGTGAACTAACCCTAGTCTCTAATTCTAGTGAAATAGCGATGTTTCGCTGTAGTGACATGAACTCATGCTGCGGCAAAATTTACCTGAAAGGAATAGGGAATAATTTTGGTGAGTTCGCCATAGTGAATTTGCCTGAGAGGTTTCCAAGGAAATTTTGCTACGACGACATCGAACTATGCTGCGACAAAAGTTTCCCGAGAGCAACAAGAGGGAAAACAAGGTAAGTTCGCCATGGCAAAAATTACTCGAAAGGAAAACTAACAAAGATAGAGTTGAAAACTTAACTACCAAAAAACTGTAGTGGATACATAGTTCACTTAGAATTCATAGACAAAGTTGTTAGGCAACAAAGAACAAGGTGCAACCTAATCAATCACTTCAAATTCCTTAAATATGAAAAATGTATCATTCATTAAGACAAAAATATAGCGAACATAAAAGGGAGAGGAGTTATTGAATTCAAACTATATAAATTGAAAACTAAACCTAAATCCTACTGAAATGGTTTCTCCCCCAACACTTAGTCAACATACTAATGCATCCATAATGTCATATTCAATCATAGAGCAAGAGTAAGTAGTAACTGAAGGATGAGAAACGACTGGATGATTACAGAGGATCCCAAGTCTCTTGGTAAATATTTGATAGAATATCATGCTATGGTAAGACGACTTGACCGCAAGCCACTTCAGTGTTAACGTCAACATTTCTCGATTCACCTGAAACATTAGCAGAAAACCCTTTTTCCAAGGGGCCATCAGTTACAATCAAAGCATTCAAGGGGTTCATTATGGAGTCAAAGTAAACATGTTGTAGTTTAAACTCAGAGCATGCATCATCAATAATAGTGTCAAGCAAGTTAACTCCTAAGAGCGAATAATCCTCATGGGGGTGCTTCATAGCTTTACACATGTTAAAACTCACTTGTTGATCTCCTACCTATACGGTGATTGTACCTTCTTTCATACCAATCATAGTGCTGGCAGTCCTTAAGAAGAGTCTACCGAGAATCAAGGTAGTATCTTACACAACTTCAAAAGACATGTCAAGTACATAGAAATCAGCTGGGAAAACCAAACCATTTACTTGGACCAAAACGTCTTTTATGATCCCCACCGGATGCCTAAGAGACCTATCAGCCAATTGTAACACTACAGATGTAGGCCTTAGACTCTTAACTCCTAATTATGTGTAGATTGACTTAGGCATCACATTGATTGCCACCCCTAAATCTAACAAGGCTCCTTTTATGGTAACTTTCCCTATGATGCATGGAATGGTGAAAGATCTAGGATCTTGGCACTTAACAGGTATTTGGGGTTTGAAAAGTGCGGACATGTTTAAGCTGACTTGTACTCACTTATTAGGCCTAAAATTTCTTTTACTAGTGCATAAGTCCTTAAGGTATTTCATGTAAGCCAGAACCCTTTTCCCTAAGTCAAGTAAGGGGATGTTGACTTCTACTTTCCTAAATAGATCAATGACATCTTTTTCATGTTTACAATTAGTCATCCTTTTGCTAAGCAAATATGAATTCATAAAAGGAAGGTCTTTTATACTTAACTCCTTGTCAGTTGCTTCCTGGGTTCCTTGCTTGCTTGATTCCTGGGTATTCTCTGAAGTTTCTTCCTTGCTCTTGGATTGTTTTAATTCCTTTTCAGTCAAGAGTGCTCTTTCCTTTAAACTTTCAGACTTCTTAACTTTCTCAGTTGACAAATATAATTCTCTACCCTTATTCTCCTCCTCATCTTCTCCCTCATCTTGATTCCTAAACTCACTTGTTTCCCACTACGGAGAGCTATGGCATTCAAAATTTTGGGGTTCATAAAGGTATTGGAGGGAATAGATCCACTACTTCTTGCTTGATTCTTACTCATATTATTGGACAACTGGGTGATATAGGAATTGATGTTTTCGATTTTCATCTCCCATTTTCTTTTCCAGAGCATTAAACCAAGCACCAGTTTTAGAGGAATCCTATTGAATGAGAGAGGCTATTGCATTTAATTGATTGTTGTTTGAAGTTCGTTCCTCCTTAATTAGAGTCATCATATTGTTCAGTAGTTGGTTGGTGTCCTTCTTTGGTAGGATAGGCAGGGCTTACTGTTGGTTGGGGAATTGATAGTGGAAATAGCAGCCATTCGTCCTTGTTAAAATCTATTCGGGCCTTTTCCTTCCTCGTTCCTCCAATCGAGCCTGGGATTTCCTTTCCAGCCCTCATTATAAGTGTTTAAATAGGGTTCCCATCTCTGATTGGTCCGAACCTGATACAATGCAGACACTTCTTCATACTGACTATGGCAAACACTAGATATGTGCATTACTGAACCACAAGTGTCTAGAAATGAGATCCATAGAAGATGTTGGGCGATGCATATTTATGTTTTTTAGTTTTGCAGTGACGAAGGACAACTATGAAGAGTCAACTTTAGACTCTAAATTTTCCATTCTTTTGGATTGTACTGTTGAAACTCCCAACTCATGGACACCTCTGGTATCTCTCACACTATATTGTTGATAATTCAAAGCCATCTTCTTGATTAGGTCCCATGCCTTCATAGCTGTAAAATCAATCAGAGAACCTTTCGATGCTGTATCCAGCATACCTTTAGCTTGACTTTTCAACCCATCATAAAAATAGTGCACTAACTACTCATCAGGTATTTGGTGATGGGGGTATCTAGACAACAGGTCTTAGAAATGTGTTAAGTCAAAATGACTTTATGATTAATTTTGATGAAAACCAAATAATGAGACTGAAACGAAAATGAGATGGAAGCAAAATGAGACGAAAGCAGATAAAAATGAGATGAAAGAAAAATGAGACAGAAGACAAAAATGAGACGGAAGCAAAAATGAGACGAAAGCAAAATGAGACGGAAGAAAAAAATAAGACGGAAGTGAAAATGAGACGGAAGTAAAATAAGACGGAAGCAAAATAAGACGGAAGCAAAATGAGACAGAAGAAAAATGAGATGCAAGCAAAAATGAGACAGAAGCAAAATGAGACGGAAGTAAAATGAGACGCAAAGTAAAAGATAAAAATGAGACGAAAACAAAATGAGACGGAAGAAAAAATGAGATGGAAGCAAAATGAGATGCAAAGTAGAAGAAAAAAATGAGGCAAAAGTGAAAATATGACGAAAACAAAATGAGATGCAAAGCAGAAGACAAAAATGAGACGGAAGCGAAAATGAGACGGAAGCAAAATAAGACGAAAGCGAAAATGAGACAAAAGAATCCAAGACGAAGAACCAAATCTGTTTGAGTTAGTTATAGAACTCAAATGAATAACCGTTTCTTTAAAGATCAGGAAACAAGAAGAAAGAAGCAGTTATAATGAAGTAGTTGAATATGAAGACTATAAATATGAGTCGAAGTTGAAGACTGAAAAAAGTTAGTGAAGTTAGTGATTTTCAAAAAAGCTAAATATTGTATTTGTTCGAATCACGAGAGCTATATTTTCTGTAACAAAGCTCGTAATATCTTTTTGTAAGAAAGAAGAAAAGCTGAGAGCTTGAAGAGGCTAAGTGAGAAAAAGAATACTTATTGTAAGAGACCTGAAGAGGCTTGGTGAAAAGAATACTTGTACTTTTATGAAGTATAGTGAAATCTTAGAAGGGATTTTGAGAACTAGACGTAGCCCACGGTTTGGGGTGAACCAGTATAAAATTGCGGTGTCGATTCTCATTCTCTACCCTTAACTTTTGTTTCAATTGTTGATATAAATACTTCATAATATTGTTTTTCAAATTGTTTTGAGAAAGCAAATTTTTTAAAAAAATAAGGGGATTGTACTAAAAATTCAAATACACAATTCAACCCCCCCTTTTGTGCATTTTGTATATCGTATACTAATGTACGATTCACTTCAATTGGTATCAGAGCTCGGTGTTCAAGAACCACCGTAACAAAGTGTGGATAAAGATCCATGGCAGAGTCACATATATATATAGCTAAAGGTGCCTCCATT
>JANIJH010000223.1:60355836-60366551 GCA_024520975.1 Erythroxylum areolatum | reverse complement strand
AGTTTGATTGCGAATAAGTTTCCAAATGGTTTTGATTTGTATTAAATTGAATAAAGATGAAAGGAATGAAAGAGAAAAAAAAATTATACCGATTCGGATTGGTTTAGTCTTAGAGTTTCCAACGCGATAAGTTTTCTAAAGTACACGCTTCGGATGTCGGAATGTGATTTTCGGTTTGATCGAACTGTTTGTTTGCTTCCGATTCGATTATTCGATTCGTTTCGCTTTGTTATTCGTTCTTTCGTTCTGATTCGATTTGCGGTTTTGGTTTTGTCTGTTCGATTCTTTCGATGTATGATCTCAGTTCTTTCGTTTTCGATACTTTGTATTCGCTTTTGTATTTGTTTCGCTTTGATGCCGTTCCCATTTCTATTCGCCACTTTGTTTTCATTTTTCGTTTTCCATTTTTTTGCGGTTGGGGTCCGGTTCCAAGAATCGGGACCCAAAACGAAAGGATTAAATTATACATCATAGCCATACATGCATAGGTTAAGTCAAATCACATTTACATTCTTGATATTTGGGTGGTCATGACATGTTGCTAGATGTCAATCTTGATCTATGATTATAAATTGTATAATAGGAAAACTAAAGATAAATTAAAAGGAGTTTTAATTTATTTGATTATAATTGTGAATTAGAATTATAATTTATAATAATTGCCAACATATTAGGAACCTAATGGGTTACACATAAAAGAGCAATTTGTGAAAAAAAAGCCAATTTAATTAAGATGAACTTAATTATAAAGTTTGAGAAACTTTAGGGATCAAATATGTGATATTTGATTTTATTAATATTAAATTAAATAGAATTAGATTTTGATTATAATTATAATTATAATTAAATAATTTAATTTTAATAAAAACTAAAAATCCTATTAATTTTTCTATTAATAGGATGAACGTTTAGAACTTAGCACTTCTATTTCTTCCTCTCAAAAGGGTCTTGATAAATTACTTTATGGACACCATCAGAAGCTGGACGATTGATTTCTTATGGTTCGTATTAGTGTTTTATTCAATTTACTTAATAATCAAAATCCGTTAAGAATCTATAAAAATTTTGTTTTTCCGCTACGCCCATGATTCGATCACAGTTGGATTCGAACAGTGGTATTAGAGCCACGTTAATTGTTTAACTTGGATTAGTGCTTGATTGTTATTGATTTTGATTAAAAAATTAAGGTTTTACGATACTATTTTTGTCTGTATCTGGACTATTTTTGACCGCTTATGGAAATTGTTTCCAAGACTGTTCAAGCTTTTGTTTTTATGTATGATTGTGATTATATTGCATATTATGCCACTGTTTTACCTGTTTTTTTAACTAATGTTTTGACTACTTATAGAAATTGGTTCCACACTGCTCTTTGCATTTTGATTTTTGAAAATCAAAAGCCCAATAAAGCATATATACTCTTCTTTTGCCTCTTTTTTTATTTTGCATCTAGAAATTATTTTTCCTTTATGAGCATTTACTTCCTATGTAGTTGTGTTCTGGAATTGATGAATTAGGCTTTCAAATTTATGTTTCTTTTCTAGAACTTAACTTATTCTTGAATGTGGTTATCTAAAAATCCTTGTTTTGGTTATACTTTTGGTTCCCTATTTCTGCTTGTGTCTGTTGCATTTTCCTACTTGTGTTTCACAAATCAGATGGATGATTATCATCCATCTAGCATCACTTGGGCAACCTATTGTAGCATGGCAGAGTCCACTAGAGGGGCGACCAACAGTTGCAAGTAGGCGGCCTAAGGAGCAATAGCGAAGGTAGTGTAATGGTTGAGGAACAGATGACACAATGTGGGAGGTGATTGCAGAAGAAACATGGGGAAGTAGTTGAAGAAATGTGGGAACGTTGGTTTGAAAACGAGGAGCGGCGGTTCATAGAAATGTGGTAGACACTTTTGGAGAGGACGATGGGTGCGTGTGAGTTATATGCCCACTGTCTCAAGGGCACGTCCATAGCAGACTTGACTAGCACGTGTAGTGCACACGCCCCCACAAAGAAATTTGTATGCCTCTAGCAAGTTTTTGGAGGTACTTGGACGATTATTTTACTTTGTTGAGGGATTTTAAACTGCCTCTTGCATGAAAGTAATATATATGTATTAGGACTTTCTATATTGATTATTTTACTATTTATCTATTTTAAATTCCATATTTGTGTTTATAAAACATTGGTATATTATAATTTCTAATTTTGTGTAGAATAGTGGAAAATCCCAACTTAAGGTAACATCATAATTTAGAATTTGGTAGGTTGTTAGGTTTTACTAAAATGTGTTTTTATGGGAATTTACATGAAAATTAATTATAGTTTTGAATTCCTTATATAGAGTGACTTTTTGAGTGTCGGCCTAAAACCTTTTTGATATTTTGAACAATGTGTGTGATGTATGATATTTTCAGTATTTGAGCATAACTTTAATTGCAATGTGTTATGATTAAGTTATATGATGTATGGTAGTTGAACGAGACTAATATCTTCTGTTAAGATATGTCTTAGGATATCTTATTAATGAATTTTGAGCATTATTCGTAAATGGACATAGTTGGATAATTATTGTAACATCCCGTTACCCATATTAAGGCTAGAATAGTGCATTATGAGAAATTAATGAGAAACTAGAAAATGCATATCATGCTTAAACTGAATATGGCATGCACATACATGAGAATATTGATTTTTTCACATTACTATGATTGTACATGCATTCATTGACACTTTCCAGGTATAATTAAGTTATAAATGCGATTAAAATGTGAATTGTGGATTATTTGTGGTGAAAATTTATTTAGACAGTATTATGATTATTTCAGAATTTTTGGTTAATTTTAGGAAATTTTTGAAAATTTGGGGTATTTTAGACTAGAAAATATAACTAGTAACATTGTGACATACGGCAGTATTGAATAGTGACACATGTAGGACATACAATATAGCCACGTAGTGTATGGATTTCAGTGTAGCTCATTCCTCTGTTGATGTCTCGTCACCGAAAGCATTGTTGAAAAATCTTCTTCTTGTTTACCAACACCGAAACACCAAGTTGTTTATGGTTGTGTATTTGGTTTCATCAAAGTAAACTTTATTCTTATTTATCCTTCATCCACCATAATCACTGCTGGAAATTTTGTTATATCATGTAAGTCATGTTTTATTGTTTTCGTGAATGGTTTTTGATGATGATGTAATGTTTAGAAATGAATACATGCAAGAATGGGATAGGATTTTGGTGATAAAAATATAGAATGTACAGAAGATAAACATGCAATAAAAGAAAGAAAAAGTGCAGAAAAGTTGAACTGAAATGGAGTTGTATGAATAGTGATCTGTTTTTTATGGTTGTTGGTAATCAGGGATTTTAATTTCTTTGTCTTGAGTTATTGAGTTTAAAAAAACAATAACAGAAAAATGTGATTTAGAATCATATGGCTATAGGTTCTATTTTGGTTTGTGGATTGTTATTGTTGGAATCAAAATTACAGTAGTGAGAGAAAGTTGAAAATGGGAAGAGATAGGAGACAGAAAATTGAAGAAAAATTGAAATATGCAAGAAGGATATACGGTTTTGATATTAAGTATGAATTTTGATTTGTTCTATGTGGAGTTGAACTAAATTGGAGTCAAAATGGGAAGTGGATAATAAAGTTATAAGTTGAAAATCTGGTAAAATAGAAGAGTAGGAAAACTAGGTTTTGTATTTTTGGAGAAAAGAAGAAAGGATGCACGATCGTGCACATTGCTGAAAAAGTCAGAAAGCACGATCATGCTTCAGCACAATCCCGACTTCACAGGATGGTTTGAAAACTCACGATCATGCCTCTGTATAATCGTGAGTCAAAACTTTCTAAAGAAAAATGATTTTCTGAACATCCTTTGATCTTTTAGCTATAACTTCTTCACCCAACATCCAAATGACATGAGACTTAAACCAATAAACTGATAACACATTAGTCTTCCTCTCCGCCAAAAATTATAACCATCTTAAATAGATTGACTGTTGGATTTAAGATGAAAATGTTGAGGAGTACTGGAATGTGATAACTGGGATAATTTCACTGAACATACTTTGGTATTTTGACTATATTTTGATTAGTAGGTATCTAAATGGAATGATTCTTAATTTAAATTGAACTAGAGACATAAGGATACAATGTGCATGAAGAGATAATTTAAATTCTATCATTAAGAATTACTAAATCTGACATGAAGTTGAATACAGAGTACAGATATAGTTCAAAGAATAGTCCAAACTAAATTAAGCATAACATTTGGAATATTGAACCAAATTATATGATCTTGGTGTCATTAGAAACTTAAGAAATTGGATAACAATTTTATGGAAATGATCATGCAAAGTTGTGTCAATTACCTTATCATAATGATCATGCAAAGTTGACCCAAAAGTATGTTGTTAGAAAAATCTGAAATGTTCAATTAGGTTACGAAATTAGTTGCACATTGTTTTATTGTGGTCCAAACCCTAAGTACAAACGATATTTATGAGGGTTTTGATATATGAATGATATGGTGACAAGAATCATGATAAGATACCCAGGATTGTCATTGAACATGCATTGTGCATATTTTATATACATAGATGTGCATAAAGGAGTACTTATACATTTGTGCAAAAGTGTGATATATGTAAATGTGATTTCTATGATATAGAGGAACACATTAGACACTAGTCAGACATTGCTGGACCATCCAGGTAATAGCATATTGAAGCGTACTGTGAGTCAACCTAGATGATTTTCTTAAGATTGATTTGATTTGTTTGACTTCCAAGTATTGAATTATTTGTGAATTGTTATAAATTTCAGACTTTAATAGTCCGAGGAGATTAATATTCAGGAATGTATTAGAAGTGTTCTATTTGCATCTGAATTCTGAATGCTATCTGTATACTCAACGAAAGTTGAATACTGGACTTAGGTCCGATGACTATGAGATTCTGACTGTGCATCATAATGACTGTTATACATAGTATATTCTATATTTGATGTATTTAATAAAATGTATGCTCAGATAAAGGCGTTATGACTAAAGTAGCCAGTTTAAAAGAACTTTAAGCTCAGTATTCTGCACATAGAGCTTTGCTCTATGATTTCTATTTCTAACTGAGCCCAATGGGCCAATATCTGTATCTGTATCTAAAAGGCACTTGGTCACAACAATAATAACAAATTTGGAGTCTCATATGCATCTGCATTTGTATAAATATCTGTATGGTTCTGAATTCGCAACGACAACATAATGTTCCATGATAATGTGAGTATTTGGATTATAAATGTTTTGAATGAATATTTGTGAAATATGTGATATTGTGTAATTGCCTTGGGTGAAATCATAGATGATGGTTCACTCATTGAATTCGCAAAACTCATAAGAATTGCAACGTGACTTTTTAGGTACGAGATAGGAGACCTAGTTTGTAAGACTGGACTAGAGGAACATTTGGACTAGTTATGGCTCAGAGGTCTGTCAGCTGACACCAAAAGAGTTATAGCTTAGATTTTTTGTAGTTTCTTGATTAGAACTTATATAAGGATTGTAAAATATAGTGTAAGCTTTTGTCACTGAATACAAGGAATGGTTTTAAAATTATGATGACTTTTAATTAGGTAGATGATGTCATATGTAAGTTGGATATGTGTTTGCTCTGACATACGATTATTATAGGATATGTTCTTGAATGTCCTTTGGATATTCGAGTATATATGTTATAGTAGTGGGATGTTGTATTTTTGGTATCAAAGCCTAGTTTTGCATCTATAGGAACATGTAAGAGTATAGAGATATGATAAATAGTGAGAGATTTAGATAGTGATCACAACTTTTGTTTATTATAGGTCACCTTCCATAGGAGATCAAATTAGAGACTCAGCTAACATGAAGTCTATAGGAGCAATTATAAAGTCTCCTATACCTGAGTTTGCTCAAATTCCTTTGAGAGTTCTGAAAAGGCGAGAAAGAAGATACAATAAACTAAAAAAGTAGGGGGTTGTAGACTTTTACAGAAGTACAGACCCTGCTAAGGCAGAAGGGTGGTTCGAGAGAATTGAAAGAGTGTTCAACCAGATAGACTATGAGGCAGATGAAAGATTTGATTATGCGGTCTCACTATTGCAAGGTCTTGCATATCAGTGGTGGAAGACTGTTCCAGATAGTACAGCCAAACTTTATAGTTTGACTCAGGAAGATTTTCTAACAGTGTTCCGAGAGAATTATGTGCCAAAGATTTTTGTAAATAGGAAGATGAAAGAATTTTTGGATCTGAAGCAAGGCAGGCTTACAGTGATAGAGTATGAGATAAGATTCAACAAGTTAATAGGGTATGCAACTACATTGACCCCAACTAAGGAAGACAAATGTAGACGGTTTGAACATGGAGATCAAAACGAGGCTAGCCATCTTGAATTTGGGTAGTTTTACGAAACTCCAAGTGACCTGGATCAGAATTGAATAGTTATTAAAGGATGGTCAGAGAGAGTATAGACAAGAAGTTAGAGGCAAAAGGTAGGATGAATCTCAGGTTAATTATGGCAGAAGCTTCAAAAAGCGTCAGAACAGATCGTCTCAATTCTAGGCTAGATCGAGACAATGTAGGTCTCGATCAAGAGGTGGATTTGTTCAAACTGGGAAAGGCAGAGGACAAATACCCTCCAGTCAGTCTCAATAGCTATCTGATTGTAAACACTATGGTAAGAAGCATGGTGCTGAATGTTGGAGGTTAACGGGAGCTTGTTTCCATCGTGGCTCTGTAGAACATCTGATCAGAGATTGTCCTGAGACTTTAAGACCACAGTCTAGACTTAGAGGAGGAAAAATGACTGAAATAATAGTTTAGCAAAGTGGAGCTATCAAATCTACACAAAGAGGCAGATGTAGAGGCAGAACTCAGTCAACATGGCCCAATGTCAGGACTGAGGTGTGGAGTAATCAGCCACAATCTCACTCCAGGGTTTATACCATCACCAGACAGGAATCGCAGAACTCCTTAGATGTGGTAGCAGGTGTGTTGAATGTTTTTCATTTTGAAGTATATGCATTGGTAGATCCAGGATCTACACATTCATTCATCACACCGAATCTGGCTTCTAGATTACATTGTGAGAGAAAAATATTGAAATGTGGGTTAGAGGTGAGTACCCCCGTGGGTAGCACAATAGTGATTGATGAGATATGTAAAAGGTGCATAGTTCGGATTGACCAGGCAGAGTTAGAAGTTGATTTGATTGTATTGCAGTTAAAGGAAATAGATATTATTCTAGGCATGGATTGGCTTACTACTCATCGGGCTGTGATGAATTGTTATACCAAGGAAGTAGTTCTTAAATCCCCTAATCAACCGAGAGTGGTGTTTCAAGGAGTTAGTCAGGATATGACAACCTGACTAATTTCATTTATGAGTGTTCTGAAACTAATCCGAGGTAGATGTGAGGCTTATCTAGCCCACATAGTTGATACTCAAAATGAACAAGCTATTCAGGATATTCCAATTGTTAGGAATTTCCTGGATGTATTTCCTACAAAACTACCAGGTTTAGCCCTAGAAAGGGAGATGGAGTTTACCATAGACCTTGTTCCAGGTACCGCTCTTATATCAATTCCTCCATATAAGATGGCACCTATAGAACTGAAGGAATTGAAAACCCAGTTACAATAATTGTTAGATAAGGGTTTCATCATGCCTAGTGTGTCACCTTGGGGAGCTCTGGTATTGTTTGTAAAGAAGAAGGATGGAAATCTGAGATTGTGTATTGATTATCAGAAGTTGAATCGGATAACAGTTAAGAATAAATACCCATTGCCAAGGATTGATGATTTGCTTGATGAATTACAGGGAGCTCAGATGTTCACAAAGTTAGACTTACGATCGGGATATTATCAGTTGAAAATAGCTGAGGCTGATGTACTGAAGAGTGCATTTAGAACAAGATATGGGCACTTTGAGTTTTTGGTAATGTTGTTTGGATTGACTAATGCCCCAGTAGCTTTTACGGCCTTGATGAATAAGGTATTTCAACCTTATTTAGATCGTTTTGTGATTGTATTTATTGATGACATTTTGGTGTACTCGAAGTGTAAAGAAGATCATTCTGCACATCTGAGATTGGTTCTATAGATAATGAGGGAGAAACAGTTATATGTCAAGTTCAGTAAGTATGAATTTTGACTTGATCAAGTAGTATTCCTGGGTCACATAGTGTCTGGACAGGGCGTTCAGGTAGACCTAAAGAAAGTAGAAGCAATGATGAAGTGGGAGGCTTTGAGGAATGTGTCTAAGATCCGGAGTTTCCTTGGATTAGCTATTTATTACTGAAGGTTTGTCGAGGGGTTTTCACTGATCTCAGCCCCTTTGACAAAACTTTTGACAAAGAATGTGCCTTTCAGATGGAATGATGATCGTCAAAGGAGTTTTAAGGACCTTAAGCATCAGTTAACTATGACACTGGTGTTAGCTATTCCATCTAACTTTGGAGGTTATGTTGTGTATAGTGATGGTTCACACCAGGGTTTAGGATGTGTACTAATGCAGCATGGCAAAGTAATAGTTTATGCATCGAGACAGTTGAGGTCTCATAAGTTTAATTATCCGATACATGATTTAGAACTTGCTGCAATAGTATTTGCCTTGAAAATTTGGAGACACCATCTGTATAGGGAAACTTTTCAGGTGTTCACTAATCATAAGAGTTTGAAGTATCTGTTGAGCCAGAAAGAGTTGAATATAAGACAGAGGAGATGGATAGAATTGTTGAAAGATTATGATTTTACAATTAAGTATCACCTCGGGAAAGCTAATGTGGTAGCTAATGCATTAAGTAGGAAGTTCAATAGCAGTGTGGCTCAAGTATAGTTATCGAGGTTACCGATCCTAGTTCATTTCAGATCACTAAATGTTAAATTGAAATTGGGGTAGAATGAAGTATTTATAGCTACATTGAAGTTGAGACCTATATTGCATGAAAGAATCAAAGAGGCTCAGAACAGAGATCCAGAATTAGTAAAGTTAATTAAGAAGTTGAAAGTGAATTTGGATTTTGAATTTGAAGTGAGAGATGATACATTGTAGTTAAAGCAAAGATTATGTGTGCCCGATGTTGATGATTTAAGGAAAGAGATTTTGGAGAAAGCACAAGTAGAAGCTTATGCTATGCATCCTGATACCACCAAGACGTATAACACGCTGAAACAGGCCTAGACTGAAGAAGCAAGTAGCAAAGTTCATTTCTAAGTGTATAACTAGTCAGCAGGTTAAGGCTGAGCATCAGGCTCCAGTTGAAAAATTACATTCGTTGCCTATTTCAAAGTGGAAATAGGAACGCAACGAATCACTATAGATTTTATTATGGGTTTGCCAAGGACTCTAAGGCAATATGATGCCATTTGGGTCATCGTTAATAGACTGACCAAGTCGGCTCATTTCTTACCAGTAAGAGAAAATTATTCACTAGATCAGTTAGCTCAGAGATATATGAATGAAATTGTGAGATTATATGGGATTCAGTATCTATTATATCATACAGGGATCCTAGATTTACCTCAAAATTTTGAGGTAGCTTATAGAAAGCTTTGGGTACAAAACTGAATTCCAGTACTGCATTTCATCCTCAAACAGATGGTCAGAGTGAGAGGACAATTAAGATTGTTGAGGATATACTCAGAGCTTATGTTCTGGAGTTTCAAGGAGCATGGGATCATTATGTAGCTTTGATTGAGTTTGCCTATAATAATCAGTATCACAGTAATATCGGTATGGCTCCATACGAGGCATTGTACGGTAGAAAGTGTCGTTCACCTCTATATTGGGATGAAAAGGGTCTAAGAATTGTCGAAGGCCCAGAATTAATTCAGGATAAAGTTGACAAGGTGAAACTAATCCGTAGCAGAATTAAAGCAGCAAAATATAGATAGAAGAGCTATATGGATCAGTATAAAAGAAATATGGAGTATTAGGTGGGAGATAGAGTATTTCTGAGAGTATTACCTTAGCGAGGTGTGCTGAGGTTCGGGAAGAAGGGTAAGTTAAGCCCGAGATACATTGGTCCGTATGAGATAATCGAAAGAATTAGGCCATTAGCTTATAAGTTAGCCTTACCTTCTGAAATGTCTCAGATACATAATATGTTTCATGTGAGTATGCTTAGACGATATTGGTCGGATCCAACTCATGTGATACCGACTCAAGATTAAAGTCTATAGTAATCTAAGTTATATTGAGGAACCAGTTAAGATAATTTGTTATCAAAATAAACAATTGAGGAATTGCATGATTCCATTGGTAAAAGTCTTTTGGAAGAACCATTCGAGTGAGGTAGCCACATAGGAGACAAAGGAGCATATGAGAAATTAGTACCCCTAACTATTTGACCATTCAAGTAAGAATTTTGAGGATGAAATTTTTATTTAGGAGGGGAGAAATAACATTCTGTTACCCATGTTAAGGCTAGAATAGTGTATTATGAGATATTACTAATGTTGGACCCCGAACTTTTCTTGAAAATTTGAAATTATAAAATAAAATTAAATGAGAAAATATGGTATGATTGTTTGTAATAAATGAAAAAGTATAAATTAATTTAGGAGCATTTGATGAAATGAAAGTCATTTGAGTTTCCCTGTGTTTTGCATATGTTTGATAAAAAGATGAGGTATTGTGTATTGTGTTTGGATGTGGGAATTGGAGGATGGATGAT